>JABUQX010029571.1:35000-65000 GCA_015478945.1 Trachelipus rathkii
ATTGTTTTCCAATTATTATTATTTTTTTTTTTATTTAAATATTTTTTTTTTTATGTACATTCTACTATGGTACATTTTTTAAAAAATAAAATAGTTGATAATCGAAAAAACAATTATAATATCGATAATTAATAATATCGATGTATCGATAGGTTTGAAACATTTCGACAGTTATTCTTCATCCTACACGAACGACAAAAAGCATAAAGTTACATTTTTTCCTAGCGTTTTTTCATATTTTTTTAAAAATTCATTTATAATATAGGCTAATCGTTTAAAAAAAAACTTCAAAGAATTTTTGATACCATTTTTTTATTATAAGTATAGACAGTTGAAAAGCCACATAGCTACCTATCAAGACTCTCCCAGTCAACTCAAATAAAGAACCAATCAGTACACATGCTTATGGAAAAATCACACAGCACCCTAGGGTTTGTCAATAATTAACATTACAACATTAGAAATATGAAGACTATTTTGACATAGTCAGTTTTGATAGGCCCATTCTCATTTGCTTTAATCTCTATTTTTTTATGTTCCGAAGTTTATTTACAAGGAAATTGTGCAAATTCTTCATTAATCTTTTATAACGCACACACACAAAAAAGCAAATCATATTAAAACATACTAAAGTAAATATTAACATTTTGATTGACATTTAAAACAGGACATAGGCCTAAAAATCTTTTCACGGTGTAAATCAAAACATATATGAATAATACGATTACCTCACTCAGCTCACTGTACACCAAAGCATAGTGTATTAATAATCTGTAACCAAAGTGTACACTGATTCACCGCATAGTATAAATACAAATTTTCTTGTGTACCATTTGGCGCCAATAATTTGGGACAAAAATGTAAAAGTAAAAAAAAAAAGTAAATATGGCTTTGGATGTAACAAAAGTTTATTTTTTAATTACTAATTACACATATGTTTAGTATATCAATATTTATTTCTAATTTCTAATGTTCTAATAGGGAAATTATCGGTCAAATCGTGGAATGATTTCGAAGTGGTCGTTTCCAACGCTGTTTTCGAAGAAAACCACACTACATTTCCCTACCTCGAAATGTAAGAGACATTGTATTGTAACTGGTTTCAAACAAGAAAATTTTATCAATTCTTTTTTACTCGGCCATCGTCCCTCTTATGGCAATTTTTCAAATATAACGTAATTAGATAATTTTTACAAAAATAGTTAGAAATATTTTCGCTTTAAATTTTTTTTTTTAGCACGATAAATACTAAAATATTTATGATAATTAAAATAAACTTGCGGTATATACGGAGCCATGTCAAATTTGTTTTAAGTCTTGGCGCAGGGTTGGTGATTTTTTTGATTTTTTTAGAAAAAATTTGTTGGCGGCAGCTTTTCCTGAAAAAGTAAAATTTTTTCTGGTGCACCAATCTTCTTCAATCTCTCTCTCTCTCCTGCTCTCTCCTCTCTCTCTCTCTACTCTCTCTCACTCTCTCAAGAACCCCACACACACACACAACACACACTCTCTCTCTCCTTGTCACACACACACACATATCACACACACCTCACACACACACCGATTATTTTTTATAGTTTTTTTGTTTTTTTTGAGCTCTCTATATATGAATAAAATAGTAAGACATTTTTAACTGTAATCTATTACAGAACTGCCTGACAAATATCTGGAATATCAATTTTTAATACATAAATACACACAAAACCAATTAGCATTTACAAAAATGATAGGCGTTTCGATTTTGGCAAACTTTTGCTAACGAAATTTAGGAAAATGCTAAAACGTCGTTCGATTATGTCAATTGGCTATAACCGTGTCGTTTTTTGGGCATTTGTGCTAAACAAAATGCTCAAGTTTTCGTTGTTTTTGTCAAAATTAGAGCAAAATCGTAAAAAAATGCCAACCAAACGTAAAGAATTCCCTTAATTATGTGTAATATAGAATAAATTTTGTATAAAATAGCAACTTTACAGATTAAGGAAATTCTTACGTTTGATGAGCATTTTTTTTTTTTAACTGGTTTTTCGCTAAGGTTGACGAAAACGAACGAAAACTTAAGCACTTTTTTTAGCAATGCTAAAAAGTCGTACGTTTATGTCAATTTTAGCACAAATTTAGTAAATTGCTTCCTGAAATGTTAAGGCGTTTTCGATTTTGCACTTTTGCTAACGAAATTTAGGAAAAATGGAAAAAGTCGTTCGATTTTGTCAATTTTAGCACGCAAATTTAGTAAAATGCTAACGAAACGTTAGTATTTCCTAAATTCTGTTAGGTTGCTCTTTCCCGTGCTTACCGAATTTTAGGAAAATGCTAACGAAAAAATATAAACAAATAAGATTGCGGCGTAGTAGTTCGTTGATTTGATGAATGACAGTTAAATTCGCAGGAGACTTAGCTTTTAAATATAATTTCATCCTATACCGATAAACTGAATCACAATAGTTGATCAATTATTATTTATTTGTAATAAAACCTATTTGTTATTTTTTTTTATTTTGTTTATGTCCAAAACGGCAGTGCTCACCATTAGAACAGCTGATCAAAATTATTGTAAACAATCGTCGATTATGCCGAAATTCGTGCTAAAACTGGATTAGCATTTTTTATTGAGCGTTAGCACAAATGCAAAATGGAAAAGCGCTGAAGTTTGAATTTACGAAATAGCTAACATCGATATTCATATATAGTATTTAAATAATCGTTTTCGATTTTGTTATTTGTGTTTACGCTCGATATTAAGCACGAATTTCAGGCATAAACGAACGATTGTTTACAAATATTTTTGTTAAAAATTAGTTGTGTCTATCTATATATCCAATATTGATATATCAACATATTGAATAATCGATATATCGATATATCGGTATATCGGCTGATTATGGGATTCTTATTTCATTTTTTAATTTTTACTTGCAGGTTGGTTACAATAGGTTTCGTGTTTTTATCTATAAAAAGCGCTAATCCAGATTTGTTTAGGGTTTCTGTATTAGATTAAAAATTCTCTAGTTTCCATAGAGTAGAAATTAAACGCGAAGTACATGAAAACAAACAAAAAAATACCAAACTTTTCGAAACAATATTAGAACATTAGAATATATAGAGACAGTAGAAGCCACATGGGCCTATCGAGACTTGTCCTAGTCGAACCACTAACCAAACATGCTCATGCAAATTCACAAAGCACCCTAGGGCTTGTTAAATTCCTGTAGGACTAACTAAAAATCCAATTTGGCTTAGTAAAAAAAAAAAAAATGGATTTTGTTTTAAACCATCCATATACCTTAATAACTAAGTTATGGTCGCACATGCATTTTATTTTTTTTTTTTTTTTTCTGAGAGTGGACCTCACCAACAAAGGGCATATGCTGTCCCTCCAGGCAATCAAAAAATCCCTTCAGGCTACCACGAGCTCAAGGCAAGGGAAACCACCTGCATGAGAGCCCGTGATAATCTCCCAGTCTAACATTAATAACTACTGTAACTAAAAACCCGCCAATTTGGCTTCATCCAAATATACTATATGATACCCAATCTACCCATATACCTATCCAACCCCCTTCTTAAAAGCTGAAATCAAGTCACACTCAACCTCCTTATGGCTGGAAACATTCCAAAATTTAACACCCTATTGCTGAATAGAATGCTTTTCTTATATCAAGTTGGCATGCTTTCTTCTTAATTTTCTTATTATGTTCCCTGGTCACCTGTCCATGCTCTACTATGAGAATTTATTGTTTCTGTATTATCAATAGATGTTAATATTTTGTAGACTTCATGTCTCCTCTGAGAAATCACCTTTCTACAGGAAACATTCTTAACTCTCCAGCCCCTCTGCATAGCTCTTACCCTCAACCAAGCAATTGCATCCTTCGTTAGCCTATTGTAAGCACTCTCTTTTAGCAATATCTAGTCTTTCTTTAAATAAGGGCCAAACTTGTTCACAATACTCTATTATTGGGCTAACATAGCTATTATATAGTTTGAGGCATGGTTTAATGAAGAATTATATGGAGACTGTTCAGGATTAATGAAAATAGACGGTTAATTCACTTTATTTATACAGCGTAGAGGAAAGAGGTGGGTGTGGCACTTTATATTAAAAGCAATATTCAATTGTATTAATGACTGACTTTAAACTAATCATGATATTGAATCGGTATGGTTAGATATCCTTATGTTCAATAAATATTATAGAATAGGTGCATTTTATAGACCTTCTCCTGGCAGTCAAGAATTAGACCCAGAAATTGTAAAAGAAATTGAGACAGCATCCCACCAGAAATGAAAAAGGTATAGTCATAATGGGTGATTTTAATTTTCCCGGGTATTCAATGGGATTCCTTGTCTAATACGGAGCATAGTAGTTCAGTATTTATAAATTGAAATTGTATACTAAGCTTTTTGAGCAGATGGTCCATGAACCCACAGGACACGATGCACTATTAGACTTAATCTTAACTAACGATGAAAGTATGGTGGGCGAGGTTAGAGTTGAGGAGAATTTAGGACTCAGTGACCATAAATAATTTGATTTAATATAAATGTGATATCTGGGCCGCAAATTGCAAGTTAATAAGGAAAGGATCTTAGATTTCGAATGGTGATTTTACAAATTTTGAGACATGCTTAGTATTACTGACTGGGATAAAGAGTTTTAAAGACCAAAACTGTATGTTAAAAGTGGGAAAATTTTTAATGCAAAGGGATTGAATATTTAGTCAGTATGTTTTTAAAGATAAACCCATTAGGGTGGCAAAGAAGAAAACCTGTTTTGGTGGAATAGAGAGATAAGAGATAAAATAATTGAAAAGCGTAGATGTTTTATTAAAATATTCAAGGTAGTAATAGGGAAGATGATTTAGTAAATTATAGGAAAAATAGAAACGAATTTAAAACAGGTCAATAAGAAAGGCAAAGAGAGAGGCAGACATTAATTTAGCAAGGAATAGTAATATGAATCTGAAGAAGTTTTTTAGCTTTTATAAATTTAAAAGTAAGAATAGGACAATTGGTCCAATTAAAATTGATGAAAATTTAGTGAGTTCAGATAAGGAGTTGGTCAACACTTTCAATGCTTAGTTTTGCTTCAGTGTTTACTGAGGAAAGATTAGATAATGTTTGGAGACTAATAGTTCTTGTATGCATGTAACAAAATAGACCTACAGAGAATTTGAATTTGACGTAAAAAGATATTAAACGTTTATTAGACCATAATTGATCGCAGGTAAAAGTGCAGGCTGGATGAAAAAAAAAACAAAAAATAATATGGTAGAAACTTGGAAAGAGAGGTAGTATCAGCATTGCAAAGGCACTGTAATTGATATTTAAGCGATCTATAACATTTGGTGAGGTACCAGATGATGGAAAAAGCATATGTTGTGCCTATTTATAAGAAAGTTATTAAAGAAGAATTTTGGGAAATTGTGAGTCGGAAAAGTATAATCTCTGGTTGCAAAAGGTTTTGGACTAGTTACTAAAAAGTCTTATAGAGAAATATTTAGAAGATACAAGGTATTGTATGACTCCCAGCACGGTTTCAGAAGGGTAGGTCATGTCAGACAACTTTTAGAATTTATGGAATACATTACTTGCAGTGCATTGACCGAGGAGATCCAGCTAAGATTTTTTCTTTAGTCTTTCCCCAAGCTTTTTGATAAGGTTCCCTCCCCACATAAGGCTGATGAAAAAAGTTATTGCAATGTTTGGTATAGGTGGAGTGGTACATGGTTGGAGATTAAAGAGTGGTTTGCGAAATAGAAAACAGTGTGTACAACTAAATGGAATAAATCATCAGGGAATAAGTGAAAGAAGTGGTGTCGTGCCACAGGTTAGTGCTGGTCCGCACTATTGTTTCTGCATATATATAATAATGATTTAGACCAGGGGACTTAATGCAAGGTTTCTAAGTTTGCAGATGATACTAAAGTGGCCACCTAAGTTAGGAATAGTGATCCGATTCTATTCTCAATGATCTCGATAAAACTTCTGGGTGGGCAGATAAGTGGCAAATGAATTTTTAATAGTAAAAAGTGTAAGGTTCTCACTAGGTTACTCAAATAAAGTTTAACTAGATTGAATGGTAGTGGGCTTGAGTCGTGGAGCAAGAAAAAGTTTAGGTGTGATTATATAGCAGTAAATTTGAAAAGTAGCTAATCAATGTTTGAAAGCTAGAAATAAAGCTAATAGATGCTGGGCATAATAAAACAATGTTATTTAACAGAGCAAGGAAGTTAATAAGTAAAATGTATAATAGCTATTTAGGCCAGTAATAGAGTATTGTGGACAGTTTGGGCTTATTTAAAGAAAGACTTAGATATGCCTAGAGAGAGTGCAACGTAGAGCAACAAGGATGATTTCTGGGTTTGAGGGTAAAGCTATGAGGAGGCTGAAGGAGTTAGGAAATGTTTTTCTGTAGAAAGGCGATTTCTCAGAGGGGACATGATACAAGTCTACAAAATATTTACATCTATTGATAATATAGAGACCAATAAATTTTTCATAGTAGAACATGGACAGGTGACCAGGGGGCCTATAAAAGAAAAATTAAGAAGAAAGCATGCCATCTTGATATAAGAAAGCATGCATTCAGTAATAGGGTTGTTAAATTTTGGAATAGTCTGCCAGAGGAGGTTGTTGAGTGTGACTCGATTGCAACATTTAAGAAAAGGTTAAGATTCATTTATGGATGGGTTGGGTATCATATAATATATTGACGAAGCCAAATTGGCGGGTTTTTAGTTATAGCAGTTATTGTTAGATGGCATGTGTGACCATAACTTAGTTATTAATGCATGTAGATGGTTTGGGTATCATATTTATATATGCATTAGTTTTGAAAAAGCATAATTGGTGGATTTGTAGTTAAGCAGCATTCTCGTTTTGTCTATTTTGTTCAGGTCTTCATGGAATCAATCTATCACTCCACAATGGGACAGTCTCGATAGGCCCATGTGGCTTTTTACTGTCTCTATATTCCTAATGTTCCTAATGTTCCCAGCACGGTTTAAGAAAGGGTAGGTCAAGTCAGACAAATATTTTAGAATTTATTTTCAGCTCTCAGTCATGTAAAGAATCTTGCGTTTTTTATATAAATTTTCATTCAGGCCTTATTACTATGCTTCAAACACTGATTAGCTCTTTCAAATTACTGCTTATAATCACACCAAATCTTTTTCTTGGCCCACAGACTCGAGCCAATCCCCATAGGGACGACCGGGCGGGATTTTGGGCCGGGGCCGGGGCGGGGTTAGCTAAAATTAGAAATGTAAGTCAAAAACAGTAAATATATTAAAATTAAAATAAAAATAAAATATAATTTTCATCCGATTTTAATTTAAATATAAAAAGTTCAATCGATTACTTAATCCAATAACTCAATATTTTTCATAAGAAAATTTTAGAAAATAGCTGATTTTCTGGCACAAAAAGTTGTTTAATATATATATATTATATATATATTATATATATATTATATAATTATATATATATAATATATATATATATATATATATAATATATATATATATATTATATATTATATTTTAAAGAACTACTATTGTATAGTGATATATTTACTTTTTAGAGAGGAAGCCCTTGATTCTTTTTTTAGTCTTATGCTTTACTGTCACTTCATTTTATTACTTAATGTACACAAATTAAACATTGTTAAATACATTTTTTTTTTAATGACGAAATTTTAAAAAGGAAAGCTAATTTTTCGTCCCGACACGCGAGCCCTCTTCAGGCTAAGGGACTGGATTTTTTTCTTGATCCTCATCAGTTCAAGTGTGTTTTCTTCGTCGGTCTGCTATTTTCTTCATGTGTTTGCACCAATATTTTCACGTTGTCATTTTCATTTTGTATAAAAAATATTTTAACTTTCACCGGGATTGCTAATTGTAGTTGTTACTATTATAAATTCAAAAGGATTCCATGATTTTGGCAATGGTTCATGTGATTGATATTTCTGATCATGTTCTTTATATTGTTGATATTGTAGAGTGGCCTGTGTTACGCCTATGACTTGTTAAAGCTGAATTTTTGCTGTCCTTGTGCAGGTCATCTGTATGTTGATTTTTTTTCTTCTTTGCAAATCTATGGTTTCACGTATATATGTTTTATTGGCAAGTATTGCAGGGATGTAATATATACAGCTTTGGGGAGATTTTTTCTTTTTCGTTTTGGTTTTGAAAATGTTTTTTTAAGGTGATGTTATTTGATGAATTGAGGGTAATATGAGCTGTTTTTAATATATGAAACGGGAAGGCAATCTCTCATTACAACATAGCTTCTTTCATTTTAATGGCAAATATTCCAAACAAACTTTCGGCCTGAGTAAGGGATCCACTGTCTCCATAGTCAGTAAAACATAATATGGAACCTAAACAGAATTTTTATCATACTTTAACCCCACCCTTTTATTAAACAATAGTTTATGGATTGATATGTAATGACATTTTTGTCTCCCCTCTTTCACAACACCAACCCTAATGATGTCTAAACTATATTAACTCTTCATCCTTCAGTTCAGTATATACGATAGAAATGCCTTCCAACAACTCTATTCCTTCTCGATAACTTAATCACATGGAAAACAATAACAATCACTTGCAATCTACTATATATAGAAAAATCAAATTCGCACCGAACTATATACATTGGCTTACCTAATCATTCCCCAAACACAAAATTAGCTGTTCTGTCATCTCAATTTCTCCGTGCCTTTCGTATATGCTCTTCCCTCTTCTAGCAAAGAAACTAAATACATCCCCAATACTTTCAAATCACTTTACTATCTGAGTTTTTCATACAAAACTTTTAAAAGCAAAAAAGAAGCATGATACCTTTTTCCCGAAAAATAGCAACACCTGCTTTTTACCAATTCCTCAATTACATTATATTCCGTTAAAAACAATATTACAAAAATATTACCCCTCATTCCATCAAATAACACCTTAAAAAGTCTCAAAACCCCAAAACGAAAGAAAATCTCCCCAAAGTTGTATATATCACATCCCCTGCAATACTTGCAATAAAACATATTATAGGTGAAACCATAGATTTTTGCAAGAAGAAAAAATCAACATACAGTACAGATGACCTGCACAAGGACAGCATTCAACTTTAACAAATCATAGGCGTAGCACAAGCCACTCTATCAATATCAAGCAATATAAAGATGATTCAGAAATATCAATCACACGAACATCGCAAAATCACATGGAATCTTTTTGCTTTTATAATAGTAACAACTACAATAAGCATCGGTGAAGTTAAAAATAGATTTTTAAAATGAAAATCTGAAAAACTCAAAATATTTCAACAACACATGAAGAAAATAGCAGACCAACTGACACACACTTGAACTGATGAAGATCAAGAAAGAAATACAGTCCCTAGCCTGAGGAGGTCTCGCGTGTCGGGATGAAAAAATTAGCTTTCTTTTTAAAATTTATTTTCATTAAAAAAAGACTGTAACAATGTTTTTAATTTGTGTAGCATTAGTAATAAAATGAAGTGACAGTAAAGGATAATACTAAAAAAAGATATATATATAGTTATAAAGTAATATATCTATATATATATATAATATATATATATATATATTATACTCATATATATATATACTACTATATATTATATTTTATATTTATACCATATATATATCATACTATATACTATATTATATATATATATATATTATATATATATTATATAATATAATATATTATATATATATATATAAATATATTAATTCAATATATAATAATTTTGAAAAGATTTCGGAAAATATTTGATTTAATTGAAGATATTTACTTTAAATAAAAAATAATTAATATTTTAACAATTATATTTATTTGATTTTCCGAATTCGTTCATATATCAAATTTCGATATTTTTATGTTAAAAAACTCGGAAAAATATATATTTTGGTCCTCATTTTTTTTAAATTTGAAATCATAGTAAATACCAAAAAAATTGATTATATTAGGTATATTTATTATTTTTGCATCAATTTATAACAAAGGAGTAATGGACTTAAAATATATTTTTTTATTTTGTTTGATTTACCCTCTTATTTTTTAGTGTAAATTTACAGTTAACCGCGGTAGAAAAAACCCCGGTTTTTTCTGATTTTTGGCCGGGGCCGGGGTTTGGCCTTAACTCTTTTCCACAGACTCGAGCCAATCCCCATTCATATTGTAGTTACAACTTTTATTTGAGTAGCCTAGGTGAAGAACCTTATACTTTTTACTATTAAAATTCATTTGCCACTTATCTGCCCATCCAAGAAGTTTATCAGGTTTGGTATTTAAAGGTTCATTGGAGGAGGTTGTGTTCTGACTGCTCTTCCATTTTACTGTGTAATTTGTGTATTTTTGTGCTAATTGTAGTTTTTTTTTTTGGGGGGGGGGATTATAAATAGTGGTGTTAATAATTTGTGTATTTATTTTTTAAGTAAGTTAGTTCTTATAATTAATTTAGTACTAATATTGGAATAGGCCAGTGTTTGATAGCCTAACCCTATAGGCCAGCTTAGTTAGGAGATTTACTGTATACTGTGTGTTTGCAGGTTTATTTGATTTATTAAATAGATTTTCTGTGTTTAACTACAGTTTTTAATAACTTATTTTAATTTTGTGATAATTTAAATTAAATTAAATTTCCCAGAGCCATAGGCTAGAGTTAAGAGATTTACTGTATCCTGTGTGGAGGTTCATTTGAATTATTAAATAGATTTTCTGTATAAAATTATAGTCTTTAATAATTGTTATTTTAATATAGTTTTGTGATAATTTTAAATTAAATTAAGTTTCCAAGAGCCATACTCTAAAGTTAGGACTACCTTATAATTTTTATATATCCCTGGCCTAGGCAAAGCTAGATATAAGCTTGTTTAAATTTTTAACATTTTAAAGATATTAGTTTATTTCTTTTTAGGATTTAGCGATATTTAAACTGTAGTTGGTAAAATAGTAGGTACAAGTTAGTAATGTTGATAATATTTTAAAGCATGTATGCTCTGTGGGACTGTGAATAGCTGCCCTGTTTGTGTTTTGAATGCAGAGAATGCGTTGTTAAGGAAGGAGATTGCAGACGAGTGAAACTATGAATGAATTAAGGGAGTTGATTGGTTGAGAAGGCGGGAAGTGTTAGGAAAAAGTTAGTAGGGATGTCGAGTCAAGGAGGGAGCGGATATAGGGTAGTAGGAATAGTGATTCAGTAGGTAAGGAAGATGAGAGGGAAAAGAAAAAAGTAGTTGAAAATAGGTCTGCAGATGAATATAGAGTTATAGAAATTAGAAATAATAATTTAAAGGATTAGGATTCGAAAGTCAGTCAGCCTGTGACCTACAGTAACGGTTTCGACTGTCTTCCAGATGGGGAAGGATAGGAGGCCAATGGTAATGTTGTTTTCTAAAGGGAAGACTGATGAATTGCTAATTGGAGACTCCATGATACGATACTAGATAGGACTTTTTCAAAATAAGAGAAAATACAAACATTGAGAGTATGTTATCTCAAGTGCAGGTGAGTGATTTCATGATGTATAGATAGAGAGATTGATTCTACACATGTTTAATCCAAATGTGATTGTGCATGTTGGTACAAATGAAATAGGGACATAGAAGGTCAGAAGAATATAGCACATTATAGGAGATTGATTCAGAAAATGAAAGCTAGTAGGAAGAAGGGTGCAAATGATTTCTGGGATTTTTACCTAGGTTAGGTGCAGGTAGGAATGGGGAGTAGGGCTTTAGGTGGTAAATGAAAGGGTTAGGAAAATATGTTTTTCAGAAAATATTAGTTTTTGGATTTGTGGAGAGAATTTTTGGATAAAAGATCTTTTGCAGCAGATGGAGTTTCACTTGATCGTAAAGATGTTGGGCTTTTCAGTACCAGTTTGGAAATTTTAGGAAAAAACTAGGTAAAGTTGGGGTTGATGGGCTAAAAATGGCAATAATAATAGAATGGTAATGTAATGTGGTAAGTAAAAAAACTAGTGTTGTTACAGGGTCAAATAATGATGATAGCAATGAAAATAACAGCATTTCGAATATCAAATGCTTTTTCATAAATACTCATGCCCTTAGAAATAAAAAAGATTGAGCTGATTAGTTTATACAGTACATAGATGAGGATCTAGACATTATTTGCATAACTGAGGCATGGGTTAATGAAGCATTATATGGAGACTCCTTTCAGGCATATGAAATACGGATATTCACTTTATTTATACTAGCGTAGAGGAAGAAGGGTGGTGGTGTGGCGCTTTTATATTAAAAGAATTTCAATCTGTATTTTAACTGACTTTAAAACTATATCATAATCGAATAATGTAATCATAATCTAATATAATAAATCATAATAGAATAGGGCATTTTATAGACGCTCCTGGCCAGAGTCAAAATTAAGATGCGGAAATTGGTGAAAAAATTGAGACAGCATGCCACAGTAAAGAAAAAGTATAGTCATTAATGGGTGATTTTAATTTTCCATGGAATTCATGGATTGTGTCTAATACGGACATAGTAAGTTTCTGTATTTTATAAATATTACTAGAGAACTTTTTTTGAGCCAGATGGTGCATGAATCACAAGACACAATGTTACTATTAGATCTTCCATATTAACTCAACAATGAAAGTAATGGTGGATGAGCTTAGAGTTGAGGAGAATTTAGGACTTAGTGACCATAATATAATTAGATTTTAATATGATTGTGATACTTGCGCTGCAAATGGCAAGCTTATAAGGAAAAATTTAGATTTTTTGAATTAGTTCATAAAAGTCGAAGACATGCTTAGTAATAACTGACTGAGATAAAGAGGTTTAAAGACAAACTGTTTTATCTTGTGGGAACATTTTAAGCAATTTTAACGAACTGTTAGATCAGTAGTATGTTTTAAAGATAACCCATTAGGGTGGCAAAGATAAAACCTGTTTGGTGAATAGAGAGATAAGAGATAAAAATCAGTGAACAAGCGAGGTTTTAAAATATTCTAGGGTAGTAATAGGGAAGATGATTTACAAAATTTATAGGAAAAATAGAACGAACTTAACCAGTCAACAGAAAGGCAAAGAGAGAGGCAAAATTAATTTAGCAAGGAATAGTATAAGGACCTGAAAGAAGTTTTTTAGCTTTATAAATTTAAAAGTAAGAAATAGGACAAAAATCAATTAAAAATTGAAAAAAAATTTAGTGAGTTAGATAAGGAGTTGGTCAACATTTTTCACAGTGTTATTTTGTTCAGTGTTTACTGAGGAAAGATTAGATAATAGTTTGGAGACTAATAGTTTTTTTTTTTTTTTTTTTTTTTTACAGATAAACACACCACTCACGGGCAGAGCCTAATCTAGGAGGGGGTGTATCTTTAACGTCACGAGCAAAAACTAAGGCAAGCAAGGGGAGAATAGCTACTTCTCCACCCGGCAGTTGCGAACTCGAGGACCCTCGCTTTGTTTGGCGGGTGCTCAAACCACATGAGCTACCGGGTCGCTTGTTTAATGCATGTAAAAATACTTACAGAATTTGGAATTTACGTAAAGATATTAAAAACTTACTAGAACATAATTGAATGCAAGTAAAGCTGCAAAGGCCTGATGGTATATATAGTAAGAATTCTGAAGGAGGGTAAGTACCAGCATGCAAAGGCACTGTATTTGATTTTTAAGTGACTTCTATAACATTTTGGTGAGGTAAGCTACCAGATGATGGATAACGCATATTATTGTAGCTTAACCAGTCTTTATAAGAAAGGTAGTAGTTAAGGAGATTTGGGAATTATAGGCGTTTGCTTAACATCTCTGGTTGTAAAGGTTCTGGAAAGTTACTGAAAGGTCATATTAGAGAAATATTTAGAAGATAAGGTATTGTATGACTCTCAGCACGGTTTCAGAAAGGGTAGGTCATGTCAGACAAACCTTTTTAGAATTTATGGAATACATTACTGACTGCATTGACGAGGAGATATGTTATTTTATATATTTAGACTTTAGGCAAAGCATTTGATAAGGTTTCCCACATAAGGCTGATGAAGTTTATTGCAATGTGTAATAGGTGGAATGGTAGCATGGTTGGATTGAAAGAAAGTGGTTACAACTAAATGGTAATAAGTCATTAATGGTAAATAGTGAAGAGTGGTTATCCACAGAGTTCCAGTGCTGGGACCATATTGTTTTTCTCATGATATATAAATGATTTAGACCATGGGCTTAATGCAAGATTTCTAAGTTTGCAGATGATTACCAAAGTGGCCACCTCAGTAGGAATAGTGAAGGAATGTATAAAGATTCAAAATTGATCTTGATAAATTCTTGGGTGGTCAGATAAGTGGCAAATGAATTTTAAATAGTAAAAAAGTGTAAAGGTTCTTTTTACCAGGTTACTCGAATAGAAAATTTTAACTCTACAATATGAATGGGATTGGCTTGAGTCTGTGGACGAAGAAAAAGATTTAGGTGTGATTATAGCAGTATATTTGAAAGTCGGTAATCAGTGTTTGCAGGGAATAAATCTAATAAATGCTGGCATAATAAAATCGCAATGTTGTTTACATGAGCAATTAAGTAATAAGTAATTGTAATAATAGCTATGTTTGGCAATAATAAGTATTTGCTCACAAGTTTTGGCCTTAATTTAAAGGAAAGCCTTAGTATGCTAGAGGAGATGCAACATAGGGCAACATTAAGGATGATTTTCTGGGTTTGAAGGGTAAGAAGCTATGATCACTGGCTGAACAGGTAGGAATGTGTCCTGTAGAATGGCGGTTTTCAGAGGGGACTGATACAAGTCTACAAAATTATTTATTCCTATTGATAATACGGAGACCAATAAATTTTTTCATAGTAGAGCAGGGATGGGAGACGACCAGAGGCATAACAAGAAAATTAAAAGAAAGCATGTTGATCTACAAATATAAGAAGGCATTCTTTCAGCAATAGGTTTGTTTTAAATTTTGGAATGGTCCTGCCATAGGATTGTTGGGTGTGACTCAATTGCAACATTTAAGAAAGGGTGAGATTTATTGATGATTGGGTATCATATAGTATATTTAGACGAAGCAAAATTGGCGAGTTTTTATTTACAGTAGTTATTAATGTTGAACTGCATGGTGTGACCATAACTTAGTCATTAAGGTATGTTGGATGGTTTTGGGTATCATATATTATTATTTTTGACTAAGCCAATTGGTGGATTTTAGTTACAGGATTTTGACATGCCTAAGGTGCTTTGTCGATTTCATGAAAGGATGTTTTGGTTAGTGGTTTTGGCTGGAGTAGTCCTTGATAGGTCATGTGGCTTCTTACTGTCCTATATTTTTAATGTTCACATTCCCTGTCCATCTTTGATCTTTATACAATCTTCACTATTCCTAAACTGAGGTGGCCACTTTCGTATCATCTGCAAACTTAGAACCTTGCATTAAGTCCCTGGTCTAAATCATTTATATATATGAGGAATAATAGCCGACCAGCACTGAACCTGTTTGGACACACTCTTCATATTTCCATGATGATTATTGTCATTTGTTGTACCACGTTTTTCTATTCCACAACCACTCTTTAAACCAACCATGTACCACTCACCTATACCACATTGCAATAATTTTTCATCATACTTATCATCAGACTTATCAAAAGCTTTGCTAAGTCTAAATTATAATATCAACTGATCTCCTCAGTCAATGCAGTCCATAATGTATTCATAAATTCTAAAAGTTTGTCTGACATGAACTACCTTTTCTGAAACTGTGCTGGGGGTCATACAATACTTTTATTTTACTTCTTAAATATTTTTTTTCTATATGACCGCTTTCAGTAACTTTTCCAGAACCTTTACCACCAGAGATGTTAAGCTAACTGGCCTATAATTTTTCAAATCTTCTTACTACCTTTCTTATAAAATAGGCACAACATATGCGTTTTCCAGTCATCTGGTAAATCACCAAATGTTATAGATCGCTTAAAAATTAAATACAGTGCCTTTGCAAACTAATACTACCCTCCTTTCGAATTCTACCATATATAACCATCAGGGCCTGCAGCTTTACTTGGATCAATATGAAATTAATAAACATTTTAATATCTTTTATGTCAAATTCAAATTCCTGTAAGTCTATTTGTTACATTCATACAAGAACTATTAGTCCCTGCAAACTATTATCTAATCTTTCTTCAGAAAACACTGAAGCAAAATAAGCATTGATAATGTTGACCAACTCCTTATTGAACTCACTAAATTTTTCATGCATTTTTAATTGGACCAATTGTTCCAAATTCTTATTTCGGATTTCTAAAAGTAAAAAATTTCTTCAGTTTTTTAATTATATTCTTGCTAAATTAATTTCTGATTCTCTTGCCTTTCTTATTGACTGGTTTTAGTTTCATTTCTATTTTTTTCCTTAATTTTTTTATCATCTTCCTATTACTACCCTTGAATATTTTAAAACATCTACGGTAGTTATTTCATTATTTTCTCTCTCATCTCTCCATTCCACCAAACAAGTTTCTTCGCCACCCTAATGGGTTTTATCTTTAAAACATACGACTGAATATTCATTAAACTTTGCTTAAAATTTTCCCACATGATAAAACAGTTTTGTTCTTTAAACTTTTTATCCCAGTCAGTTGTACTAAGCATGTCTGGAAATATAGTAAAAATTGCCATTTTGGGAATCTAAGATATTTTCCTTTATTAAATATGCAATATTCTCAATTATAGTTGAAAAAAAAAAATCACTATTTTATGGTCACTAAGTCCTAAATTTCCTGCACTCTACCTTCATCTACATACTTTCATCGTTAGTTAGTATTAAGTCTAATAGTGCATGTGTCCTTGTGGTTCTTGGGTATAAGTCAAAAGTTTATCTAGTAGCATACAATTTAATGAATGCAGAGTTCGATGGTCCATATTATGTCAGAATCTTAATAAATTCTTTAAAATTAACCTCTCCATCAAATATTTTTTAGTTCAGAATATATTTGCAGCAGAAATGTTTTCAATTTTTTCACAATTTTCAAATCTCTCATGGGCCTATTTAAATGAAAGTATCAAAATTTATAATAATGTCTGATACTATTTATTATATAGAAATATTTCTATCGTCACACCGATTCAGATATCATGATTAATTTTAAAGTCAGTCATTAATACAGATTGAATATTGCTTTTAACATAAAGCGCCACACCACCACCCTTCTTTCTTCTACGCTGGTATAATAAAGTGAATATCCATGCTATTTCATATTCCTGAAAGGAGTCTCCATATAATTTCTTCATTAACCATGCCTCACTAATAGCAAATAATGTCTAGATTCTCCATTATGGTATAGCTATATAACTAATCATCTCATCTTTTTTTATTTCTAAAGCGGTATGAGCATTTGTGTAAAAAAACATTTGATACTCGATGCTGTTATTTTTATTGCTATGCATCATTATTTTGAACCTGTAAACAACACTAGCTTTATTTTATCTCCCACTATAAGTTACCTATTGTAATTATTTGTATCCAGATTTAGCCCACCACCCCTAGCTTTACTAGTTTTTTGCTAACAAGTCTCCAAACTGGTACTGAAAAGCCCAGCACCTTTACGACTCAAGTGACTCCATCTGCTGCAAAAAGATCCTTATTCCAGAAATTCTCTCACAAATCCAAAAACCTATATTTTCTGCAAACATAATTTCCTAACCCTTTATGGCCTTTATGAGAAAGCAATTTTCATCTGACGCTGCACCTAAATTAGGTAAAATCCAGAAATCATGCACCTTCTTCCACAAGCTTTCTTCTTCTGAATCAATCTCCTATTTAATCTGCTATTAATTCTTCTGACCTTTCTAATGTCCTATATCATTTGTACCACATGCACAATCACATTTGAATCAACATTTGTAGAATCAATATCTCTATTATACTATCCATGAAATCACTCACTCTGGCACTGGATAACATACTCTCATCGTTTCTTTTTATTCTTTGAAAAGTCTATCTAAGGTATGTATCATCAGAGTCTCCAATTAGCAATGTATCAATCTTCCTTTTAGAAAACTCAACATTACCATTGGCACTCTATGATCCTCCCAATCTGGAAGACAGTCGAACCGTTACTGCCGGTCACAGGCTGACTGACTTTTGAGATCCTCATAACTTTAAATTATTATTTCTAATTTCTACAACTCTATATTCATCTGCAGACCTATTATCAACTACTTTATCCTTTTCCCTCTCATCTCCTTCTGGCAGGAAGGTCATTTTAATATGGATTCCTGGTCATGTGGAACTTGACCTGCATGACAAGGTGGATGGTGCAGCAAAGTAATGTAATGTTTTTGGCATACCAGTTGATTTACCTATATTCTTTTCAGAATTTAAACACAAAGTGTCATCCTAGTGTAGAGATATTTGGCAGAGGCAATAGAATGAAGGTAGAGGGTGGCTACCTAATATCAAAACTTTGATTCAAGATTGGTGTAATACTTATAAAAAGTCTTAATAGACAGGAGACAGTTGTCTTATCTAGGTTAAGACTGGGAGCACCACTCTTTGAGACAGTGCACTTCTATGGTAATACACAAAGAATCATGTGTTTAACATGTAATGTCAGCCTCAAAATAGAACATGTGCTGCTGTTGCTGCTGTCCTGCATTTCACCAGCAAAGAATTCTCATTCGCTAAAAGTGTACAGAATTTAACTTGTCCTTTGATGTCATTAATCTTCTCTCTTCTGCATTCCCAGAGTAGTGTCTCATTGAGTACCTGAAGAAAACTAAATTCTATCCATTAGTATTGGTATTGACTTTGAACTTCCATCCTTTTTCATAAATGCTTATATTGGTGTATTATAACAATGTTGAACTAAATTGTGATCAGTGTTCTTCTGATATGTATTCATTTTACAATACTGTATTTGGATCATCTATCACCTCTGCACATGCTGATGTCCAAGCAGATGAAGAGCATGAAGAACTTAAAGTAAGCCTCACTGTTTGATGACAATCAGGAAAGAAATTGTCAAGCTATTCCCTTCTCAAAATGACTTCACACCTTCATTCTGGATCACGCAACTACCTATAAAACAAAAGACACATATTCATTACTCAGACATCCCTAGCTAAAACCCTGAAATTAAACTACAAGAAAACCTATCCAACTTAATTATTACTTAAAAGAAATGGCTCCTTGCCACTTAATTAATCATGAACTTCTGGCCCTTTTATATTTAAAACTCATTCATTTATTTACCAGGGTACTATCTTTTATTTATCATTTATATTTAAGGAAAAAAAAAACAGAAACAATAAATTAACTATTAATAATAGTACAATAATAAAAATAATAAACAATAAATAAATGAATAATAATAATATAGGTATAGATCAATAATAATAATAATAATGGAATAAATTAATGAATAACAACAATAACAACAGGAGGAGGAAAGCTAATTCCCAACTTTGTCAAATTGTTAAGACTAGGAAAACTGGATTGTCTGCTACCAAACTTTTATTTTATGTAAGTTGTATTGCATATTTTACTTTGTGGTAATTGGTAATTTAGTAAGACGAGTATTTTTTTTACTAGCTAATACTAATAAAAGTTTTTAATTTAGAAATTCAATGTAAATATTTATAAATAGTAATATTACCGCGTATACTACTGGTATAATTTAATTTTTGTTAAAAGTTTCATCGATATAATAATTATATTTTAAAAATCTTAAATAGCCTATTAATAGACTAATAGTAGAAAGTTTGTTTCAACCCATACCTTTAAAAATTTAATAGATATATGAAATACCTTTTGTGTTTGTCTTTCAAGGGTGTAGACTATTGAAGTTAAGTAATAGCAAAAATGGGGAATCAAGCTTTCTAGGAGTACGCACCTGTCTTCCTCTAATCCGCAGAAATTATCTTGCAAGATTTTAAGTAGCAAGAAGTTCTAAAGAACTGCTGGAATTTGAAGAAAAAGTAAGTAATGCATCATAACTGGTGATTTGTGTCATCAATAGTGTTTCCATTGACGTGGAATTAAATTATTTGCAAAATCCACTATTATGTATATATATATATATATTATATGATATATATATATATATATATATATATAGTATACATATTATATATATATATTAGTACTATTATTTATATTATATATAGTAGTATTTTAGTATTATCTACGTATGTGACATAGGTATTTGGGTTATCTGTGTGATGTGTGTATATATATTTGTTATAGGGTGTTATAAGTTATATAGTATAAGTATATATATGTACTATAATATATGTAATATATATGGTAGTAGGTAGGAGAAGAAGGAGTATAGAGGTATATATTACATTATATATAACTATAATATATATATCATATATAGTATCTCATCTCCCCACATCTCTCAAGATTGGTGGGGTGGGGGTATAGGCAGAACATGCAGCTGGACATTGAATAAGTGTAAGCTAAGAAACAATCTAAGTTTGACAAAGAAATCGGTCAACTGGCCCAATCATCCCCACTATACCGCATTGGCCCAACCAAAATCACACCCTTGACGCTTCATCCACTGCAGACAGACCTCACCCCCCCCCACTGTGGCATCTAGGACCTGGAGTCAATGTTGAGAGGGTTCGCCAAATCCTCACGCTAAGAAGACCCCCGCCCCCATAAAAACAGAAAAACCCATGCGGATAGCTCCTATTTAGAGGACAATTCTTGCTCGCTTGAAAGCCAAACCTCACATATCCTTTCCTTCAGGCACTTCCTTTAACTGACTCAATTCACTTTGTCTTGGAGTTGTCCTAATGGTCACTTCCAACAGGGCACTTCCCAATCAATAGATGATTTGAGAAATCAAACACAGAACTTACACTTATCCTTCTCCAATAACCAGTACACTTTGTAGTGGATTGGAATAAGAATAAATCTAAACTACAATTAAAATTTCCCTGGGGTGGATGGGAAATAAAATGAGGAAAAAAAAAATAATTATTTTAAGTCTGTTTATTTACAATAATAGAAAATAAAGATATAATTTTATCAAAGGAAAAAGCATTCAACTGGTTCATTAAACGAAAAATATTTGGAAAATTGAAAAAAATATAAAAAAAAAATAAAATTTTCCTTTACCAGAATTGTAAACAAATAGCAAATTGAAATATATGTTAAGCTCAAGTCAAGTAAATAATAAACCAAAAATAAATGCTCAGCACGTACAATAAAATTCCAAATCAAGAAAAGATAATTGCAAACAAACCAATTAATTGGGATAAAAAGACATGGATAAAAAAAAAAGGAAATAAAATGTCTAAGAAAAATAGCGAATGCAATCTAACACAAAAACAAAATGTAAAGCATTAAGATACAAAACAATTACCAGATTATGAAAATGATACAAAAATTAATACAAAAGCAATTCCAACCTATGTTGACTACTACTTGTGGTATATATAAATGTGGAAGCTTAGGCCTAGCCTAACCACGAAAATAGTATTATTTTTCTTTCACTTTCATTTTTAATATTTGCATTTTCTTTTGTATACGGTATCGTTACCTTTGTTACAAGCATTAATTCAAAGATATTTTTGTATGCATAGTCTAATTATATAGTAGGTCGTGTGTTACAAAAAATTTTTGTTCTAACTATATTCTAACAGCCTTACCCGCTATTTTTTCAAATCAAATGGTTGTTGATAACAGTTAAATCTTTAATGGGCAAATTGCTGAACAGTAGACCAAAGTATATCTATAGAATCAAGGAGCAATTCAGATATATTTTAACTCGTTATTGCAACTCATTTGTTGGCTATATATTAGTATATATATACTATAATATATAGTATATATAGTATATAATATATTATATATATATATTACTATAATATATATATATATATATATATAATATAGTATATATATATATATATATGTATATATATATATAGCTATTATAGGTATTTATCTCAATAGCTAGTTATATATATATATATCAATATAGTATAGGTAGTAGTAACTGATCATAGTGATTAATATATATATATATATATATCGATAATAATATTATCTCACTCTGTGGTGGTGGAGAAAGATTGCCCAACTATCGTAAAATGTCCTGCGTGTGTAGGAGCCGACTAACGGGATCGGTGAAATAGTTGGGCTTGGCTTGCCTACTACCATCTATTTCTTGCAAGGAGAAATGCTAATGCAGGCCTCGGAGAATGGTCGTGATCGCCGTAACCGGCCTTCTATCCTTCGGCGAAACTGTATGAATCGAATTATGGGTACATGGAAATGTCAGAGGAATAAATGTTGAGCGGAGAAGAGGAGAGAGGTGATGGAATATGAATTTAGAAGGGCAAATTTGATTTGCTGCTGGTGACTGAGAACTCAAAGATGAAGCAGGAAAACGGTGAAATTGGAGTGGTGCTGATGTGAAATGTGTGCGTGCCGGTGTGGAAGGAGAATGAGAGAGAAGAAGAGGAGCCTGTATTTAGGTTTTCTGACCTGTGTGATGAAGCTATGGGTATAGACTTTGATTGTGTGAGTCCTAGAATTCTAATGTTAAATTTTTTAAGTTTGAAAAGGTCAGGTAATGTGTGGTTGTGACGTATGAGCCAAAAAGAAAAAAAGGGGGAAAAACCTTATTGTTATAAATGGGGCGGTAGAGAACATAACGAATTTTTTTGGATAATGCTGAATGATGTTCTGGTATGGGGTGAGTAAGGAGCTTCAGATTGATTGTTTTGGGGGAACTGAATGGTTGGATAGGTGAAAAAAAAAGGGATGTATAAACAGGTTGGTTTTTTGGGGTGGCGGGAGAAAATGAGAATGGTAGGAAGGATGATTGATTCTGTGAAGAGAGAGGTATGTGTGTAGTAAACACAAGAGTTTAAACAGAAGAGTATCCATAAGTATACTCGAGTTATACTAGTGTAGAGATGGTATCGAGTGCAAAAGTATGATTGAGTTTAGTGTTGGTGAAGAAAGGAGATGTTGAAGTATGTGCTTGGATGTTAAATTCAGTTAGGGTTTAGGAATGGGATTATGCGGTATCATTATGTTGTTCTATGTAAAATTAAAGTTAGTGGGGGCTTAGGATGGAGAGGAAGGTGATACGAAAGGAAGAAGGTAGAATTAAGAGGTGAGAAGTTAAGTGAGCAAGATAATAAGGATAAGTATAGTAAGAAGCGCTCGCTAGAAAAACGGTTGAATGTGAACAAGTTGATACTGAACAATCTGGGGGCAACATGAAGGAGGAGCATTGTTAGTAACAGCTGCAAAGGAAGTATGTGAACTGTGCTAAAGTAGGAAAGTAAGAATGTTAACAGTGAAAAGTGGAATGAAGAGGTGATGAAAGCGGTTAATTAAGGGTAAAAAAGAAGCGTGGTTGAATGTACTAAAAGCAAATGATGATGAAGACTCAAAAGAAAGATGCTTGGAATTATATAAGGAGGAAACAAGAAATACTAAAAGGTGTATACGTAGGAGAAAACAAGAGTAAATGAACTTTTTGAGGAGGATGAATGGGGACTTAGCAAGGGATAGAAGCTCTTCTGGAAGGAATGCGCGAAAGGTTAAGAATGAGAATAAGGGGATCTGCTTAGAATAATGAATAGGGATTTGGTGCTTTTTGTAACTGATGAAGTATAGGTGTGAGGGAGTGTGGAAAAGAAACCACTTCGAGAATCTGCAGCAAATTATACGTAAAAGTATGTAATGACGATAGTGGAAGCGTGGTGTAAGAAAATGTGTCAAATGGTGATTGGCTTTACGGATTAATACGGCGGAGTAAGACAGGGTTTTGTTATGTCTCGCTTGGTTAAGTTCGCAATCTTGGTATATTCGACGATTGGGTTTATGAAAGAATTCGAGGTGGGGATGGCAGGAAATGGTGGTTAAGAATGTGTGGAGAGAGTGGAGATGAGGTGGGGTGCCCTACCGTATTATCATGCAGGGATGATTTGGTTCTGTGTGGCGAATCTAAGAGAGTTTGAGAGGATTGGTAAGAGAGGATTTGGCAGGGTGTGTAAAAGAGGGGCTGTGAAAGTAATCGTGGAGTATAAGTAAGGTTGGGTTGTGGAGTGAAGGACACTCCTCAGGTGAAGTTATGTTAGATGGTGGAGCAGCTAGAACAAGTGTCTGAGTCTTAATATTATAGGGGTATAATGTATGGGATGAGAAAAGGGAACGTGAGCAGATGCAGGAGTGTAGGTAAGGGGAAAGGTTGGTGAATGGGTCAGAAAGGATGGCTGGTGCAATCTAAATTTCGTTTGGTGAATACAAAGGACTAAGTCTTGAGTGGTCTGCGCTAGGTCTTACATGAGGGTATGTGTTCCTGGTTGTTATGTGTATGGTAGTAGGAGAACTACTGGTCTGGAATAATGAAGGTATAGATCTAAAGTTCAATGTGTTCAGATGACAATGCTTAAGGGGTGTGCTAGGCTGTGAGTAAAAATTGAACACTTTTCCCCCGGATGACGGTATTAGAGAGTGGTGTGGGTGTGAAGAACAGGGGTAATGAGAGAATAAATGAAAATAGGTTGAGATGGTTTGGTCAGTGTGGAAAAGGATGAATGATAGTCGGTTGGTTTAAGCGGATGTGATAGTGGTAAGTGTGTTGGGAACCGACCGCTGGGAGACCGAAAAGAAAATGGATTTGAGTCGGTGACGAATGTCTGAAGGAGAGAATGTGAGTTTGGCCAAGGCGAGAATAAAGGTGCATGATTAGGAGAGAATGGCGGGTTTTGTATGGGGGCTATGGTTGTGGCCAAACACCACTGTGCCAGGGATCGAACTTGACTGTGAACGATGTACTAATAGTGAGGGCCCCGTTCGCGGTGCCACTGATGCTCTGGTGGATTTCTGTCTGTGACGAGCTTGCTCACTAATTATGGTACAGAGGGGGCGGTAAAGGCTGGGCTTTTTCTTTCGACGTTTGTCATGTTCTCCTAGTGGCTTTTCTGTTCCGATGCTTGTACAGCACCGTACCCCCAAGGATAGGAAGAAGAGGAAGGGAGAAGAAAGAAAGGAAAGAATATAATACTGATATACTAGACGTATAGTATACGTATATACTATGTATTATATACATATATATAGTATATATACATATTATATATAGTATATGTACTGATATATATATGAATATATAGTTATTATATATTTATACATTTAATATATAGTTTGTTTTATTATTATATATTTATTAATATTTCAGCTTGGGCCAGCACAAGTTTTTTGAAGGTTGATAATGCACCTTATTAGCAGTTATTTGCCATATACTTTCATAAATATATATGTATTCAGGGACCCTACATTACCACTCTTAGAAGAAAAGAAAAAAATAGATGATATATGCAAGCATACTTTTTCTCTCTCTAATTGCTTACATACAAAGGGTTGAGTTAACAGAAAGAGTTTGCCTTTACATCATGAGGCCAAACTTAAAAAGGCAGTCCTTTTAATGCAGAATTTCTAACTCGTCGCCTTTTCTTTAGCGCCTAGTTGGAAAAGAAGTGGACCTTGCATTCCAATTGTCGAGTGCGCTTTAATAACAGTGTCTATGCCACAATTATGTATCGTCATATATATATATATATATTATATGTATATAGTATATATATATATTATATATATATATATTATAGTAGTATATATTATAGTAATAATATATAATATAATATATATTATGATATATATATATTATAGTATATATAGCCTGCATGTTTGTAATTCATTATTACTTAATATATTAATTAAATTAATAAATTTCAGATATGTCAGGAGGGAGAGATAATTAAGTTGTTAGAAAATATATTGGTAAGCTAGGGTTGTGGCTGTTTTCTTACTGAATTTTGCTTCCTCAAAACCAAGAGTTCTCTTACCTGAGAAGATAATTCTCAATCTTTAGTTTTACATCACTTCTTTGATCTTCCCAGAAGGAGCAGTTTGTCACAGTTGCGTGGTCCTGAAAAGGTAAGATGAGGATGATTAAACTTGTTGGTTATAACATAATTTTTGTTTTTCGAATCTTACTTGTGTTTTATTAGGGTTGATTTAAAAAAAAAATTTTAAATCTATATGCTATAATATTAGATATAATGCATATAATAGTGTGGTATAGTTGATGCACCAGTGTGGTGCGCGTATTAAATTCTGTATCACTATGTGAGGTGTGGTGGGGTGCGCCACTGCAGAGAGATGGTGTGGGTGCGCATATGCAAGAACGGATGGGTGTGGTGTGATGCTGAATGCTGATGCCTAACCTCCTGTCGCAGTGCGAAAAATTGCGGGCGCTCCGTACGCATATATAGCTATATATATATGATAGTTAATAATTAGTATACTAAGTTACTATGATATAGATATAGTATATATATATAGGTATATGTTATATAATTATATTAAAGTATATTACTAAGTGTATTATAGTTCGGTTCACTTTCCTTTTCTATCACCTTCCTCTTTGCCCGTCTAAGACTTGGGGGTAAGGTGCTGTACAGGCAATCGGAAAAGAAAAGGCGAGTGTGAGAACATGACAAAAGCGTCGAAAGAAAGCCAGCCGTTACGCCCCCTCTGTACCATGTAATTAGGTGAGAGCTCGTCACACGAGCAGACAAATCCACCCTAGAAGCATCATGGGACCAGCGACGGACCCTCAACTATGGTAATCGTCAATGTAAGGGTTCGTCATCCCGTGCCCAGGTGGGCCACAACCATGCCCCATACAAAAACCCCGCCATTCGCTCCTATCATGCACCTTTAATTCAATTACTCTGCCAAACTCCATTTCTCTCCTTCACGACAATTTCGTAAGTCAACCGACTCAAGTCCAACTTCTCATAGAGTCTCCCAGGCCGGTGGCTCTCCGACGACACGTCACCACTATAGCATACCGCTTAACCATCCGGCTATCATTCAATCCGTTTCGCCATGATCCAAACCCATCTGCAACAACTATGTTCATTTATATGCTCTCATTTACCCTTTCTTCACACCGCAAGGCCACTCTCTAATAGCATTAAACTAATTATCAAATTCTTTTCTCACACCTAGCACACCCTAAGGAATGTGTCGCCATCTGAACACATTGAGCTTTAGATCTAATACTTCTTATTCCAGACCATAAGTCCCACTCAATAACACCAATAACACAGGTAACAACATACCCTCATGTAAGACCCTAGCACACTCAAGACTTAGTCCCTTTGCGATTCACCAACGATTTAATTGCACCAAGCCCCTGTCTGCCATTCCAACTTTCTACCTACAACTCTGTCATCGTCCGTTCCTTTCTTCATCCAACATATACCCTAAAATATTTAAACTCAGCAGCCTTGTTCTAGCTGCTCCACCATCTAACAATAACATCACACTGAGGAGTTCTTCTCACTCACAAACGCATAACCTTACTCTTATCCACGTTTTACTTTCAAGCCCCTCCTTTCACACACCGTGCCAAATCTCTCTATCAATCCTCTCATATATAAGTATATGATATATATATATTATATATATACTATATATAGCCTAGTATATAGTATATATATATATAATAGATATATATATATATATATATGAATATAATATAATATATTAGATATATATCCCCGAAGGGGGTATTTGGATTTCTTGGTTAATGGTTGGAGTAATTAAGAAAACTCTTAAGTTGCAACCTAAGTGGTAACAATATACTAGGGGATAATAGTATACATATTATATCAGTATTATTATATATATATTATCTATACTAGTATATATATATATTAAGTAATAATATATTGATTGTAAAAATATTATACTTATATATATAAAGTATATAATATATATATATATCCCCGAAAGGGGTATTCATTGTTTATGGTCTTGGCGTTTAACTTCTAAACGAAAACTTAGTGGTAAACCCAATACTGGAGTTTAATGCTGCATCCTTCCTGCCCAGCACTAGTATGGTGACCTTTTTACTAATTCCCATGCATTGTCATTCTTGTCAAGTAAATTATCTTTATATTCATCCTCCTTTGCTCTACCACAGTTATCTAACCTATTTTTATTCGCAGAGGTAGTTAACGCCGCTGTCCACCCTTCCTTTTGGGGGGGGGCTCTCTGTTTCATCTGTGCCACCGGGTGGTGAGCCGCATCACTCGTTTGTGTTTCGGCACACACGATCGAGTTCTGACCCTCGGAACCTATAATTACCAACCTCATGGACTCGACACCCATTGAAGGGGGGAATCCTTCAATTTAATATATTATGGAAGTTGTTATGCCTTGGACATCGCTAGCTCAAATAGTTACCGAAACTGTTTTGATTACCGGACATACTCTTTTGGATTGTACTTTGAACAATAACGCCATGACTCCTTTCACTTCATTTGGAAGGCCTCTGCCTACCCTCAGCAATCCCTCACCTGGCACGCCTTTGACATCCCAGTTGCCCCAAACGGTTGGGACAACCTTGGAAAGGTGCCTCTTGTCCTAGTCGTTCTCATTTGTTTATTCCACATGCTGCCCCCTCTCCTCCCCATGGACTGCCATAGGACACATCATTTCCGATGCATTACTAATTGCGATCCACCACGTCCAAACTTATTACGGACCATAGAACTATCATTCTTAGTGATGCATTTTGAAAAGCTTTAGGAGTTCAAAACCCTCCCCACGCCAATGAGAAACGGTTCCCTTCTCTCAAGCTACTACTGCGGAATCAAAGTTCAATCTTGTTATCCTTAACGTCTCTTGAAGATATCTCCTCCTATCGTCACTCCTGACGAAATAAGAAAAACATTCAAAATACTATTTATGCTCCGTCCTACCTATTTTGAAGCAGGCCAATTTGAAGTTATTTTGTAACCATTCAAATTGAGCGCAGGAGAGATGTCATAGTACTCGAGCTCAAGACTAAATATCCCTACACAACAAAGGCAATCATTAGGGCTATAAAAAAAAACAAAACAGAACAGATTGCCAGCAGACTCCCCCCCCTCTTTGTGTTAACCCCATCTTCAACAACCACATTCCAGAAGAAACACCCAACAACATTCCACCGGGATTCATGTAGTTGCTGCAACCTGCTGCCTGCACCGCCTATGTTACCGACTAAAATAGTCCGAAAGCAGCATGTGATCCAATCTCCCCCCTAAGGTGTTGTTAGCGACCTACCGCGAGTGCTGGTTTTTGACCGACCAGCATCAAACCTAAGTCTTCTCACCCACCAAGAAGGTAGGAGAGCGTTTCGTCCCCTCCCGATGAGTTCGCCGAACCCACGTAAGAAGCCTGCGCCTATGTCCCCTAATCTTTCTCCCACTATTGATCCTATTTCTGAAATGGCATGAAGGGGTCCTTGAGGACAGACGGCAAGCAATCCACGATGTTTGTGGTCGTGTTGGAATGTCATCCGTTCTAGCGGATGATCTCAACATGAGACGAATTGCAGCGAAGTTTGTTCCTGTCCTCTGAACGTTGATCAACGAGACAATCGTTTCCATCTGTGCACGGAGCTGTAAGGGAAAGTTCGAGATGACCCTAACTTCATGCTCAGAGTTAGAACTGCTGATAAAACATAAGTGTACAGTTATGACCCTGAAACGAAGCAACAATCTTCATAGTGGAAGTTGCCAAACTCTGGTTGAAAAAGTTTTTTTTTAACACCATTGAAGATGTCCAAGCTTAATCGCAACAGGTGTTGAACACGCTACAGCCAGTGAACTTCCAAGAGTGCTTCCAATAATGTGAAAATCGCTGGAATTGTTGCCCAAGGTAACGGTGAAATTTAGGATGTAAAGTAAGATTTCTCGTTTTAATGTGGAAATTCTCGGATATTTTGGGTAGTACCTCGTATTTTAAATTTTTAATGTCTCAATTTAGTTTTTATATTCTCTATGCTTATTTACTTCTAAGCAAAAATTTTCAATATTTTTTTTCTTTTTAACAAGTGGCATTTCTTCATTGTTCCACCACATTTTGTGTTCCTTATTTGTCCTCTTTGTTTTTACAATATTTCTTACT
>JABUQX010029571.1:70000-75000 GCA_015478945.1 Trachelipus rathkii
GTTTATTTTCCCTTGCGAACATTTTAAAAAAATTTTCATCAAAACTAAAAATTTGCACATACGTTGTTTTGCCATTGGACAGAGGATATTTTCTACTCAGAGTTTTGTTTAATTATACTAATGAGAAGATTTATAAAATACGTAGTCTTTAAATTAGTGTTTGCTAAATTGAAGAACAAAACTATTATTGTATGAATCACATAAAAAAACAAAAACAAATATATATATTATTTTTGATGATATTAAATAAAATATTAAAAGAAATATTTCATGTTGATTGTATTGGCTGAACTGATTAAAATAGATCCAAAAATTAAGAGAATTATCTTCCCAAGATGTTTTATTTATTGTAATGTTAGCATTTGCAGAGGTAATACTTATGCTTATTAATAACTTATTTCCATCACTGATATTGGTGATCTATCTTCAGGAATATAATGTCCCTGATAACGTGTATGAAACTAAAGCAATAAATTTGGTTGATAATTAAGTTATAAATATGCTGAGTTGCTTACTCTAGACTTAAAAATTCACATCTAGGAAATAGAAATTTTGTAGTCATGTTCAATTTATGTTTGGAGTACTTCAAGAAAATAAAAAAAAATAAAAAAAATCAATACCTTCGTTCAGTTATCAAAAGTTAAGACGTTTTTTAAGAATAGGAATAATTTTTCATTATTCTTAAAGTAATGGTATCGTTATTTCTAAGCATTTTGGATCGTTTACTATTTAGTTGAATAAGTATTAGCTGATGATGCTACTATTTTAAGATTATATATCTTTAAATTTTTCTTGAAAATTCTGATTATGAAAATTTTACAAGATCTTTAAGGTTATATGGCTTTCAGTTTTTCTTAAAATTCTGAAGATGAAGATCTTGCAAGATCTTAAATATTAAACTAGCACATGAAAGAGTGAATATCCGACAAACCTCTTAAGGAACCAATTTTAAAAAAACATTTAAAGCGAGGACTAAGAAAGCTCCCTTGAAAATCAGGGGATATGGACAACCAGAATATTGTCATCTTTAGCTGAGAGAGCTTAAAAGAAGCACCTAATCAACCTTAAATTTTAACGCTGCTGCTGTTGCATACCAGTCTTACTATCTTAGCAGGTACAAAAAAGTGGAATAGAAAAAGTTGGCAGCTCCATAAGGGACATGCTGCTACTTTAGTTTTCTAATATGTATGACCACTTTATAGGAACACCATTACTTCCCTCTCTTTGATATATATATATATATATATATACAATATATACTATATATATATGATATATATATATATATATATATATATATATTATATATAATTAAGTATATATATATATATAATATATATATATATTATATATATTCTTTCTTTCTTTTTTTTCTACCTCTTTTTCCCCAAGACTGGGAGTCAGTTGTGTTACAAATACCGGAAAAGGAAAAGTAGTAAGGAGAGCTGAAAAATGTCATGAAATGAAACCCAGCCTTACCATTAATTAGTGAGAACTCGTCACAAATCAGAAAATCCACCCTGAGCTTTCATGGACACCCGCAGACGGGACCTCACGTGATGGATATCGAGTCAATTGTAAGGACGGTGTTCATGCCTGGAACAGTTGGGCCACAACCATGCCCCCATACAAAACCCGCCACTCTCTCCTATCATGCACCCTTACTCTCGCCTCCTGCCAAACCACATTCCTCTCCTTCAGACATTCGTTCACCGACTCAATCCCCTTTTACTCTTCGGTCTCCCAGCCGGTCCGATTCCTATTTCTCTATCTTTTTATTTCTTTACCTGGATCTACTTCCTTTCTTATCTTTACCTTTTATCTATTTATTTCTCTAGCCATTTATCTCGATCTACTTCTTTCCTTATTTTCCCCATCTCTTTTATCTATCCATGTATTTGTTATCTTTCTCTATCTCTTAAGATTGTCCATCTGAACACATTGAACTTTTAGATCTATATTCTTATTCCAGACCAATAGTCTTACTACCATACAATAACACAGGTAACAACATACCCTCATGTAAGACCCTAGCACACTCAAGACTTAGTCCTTGCATTCACCAACGATTTAATTGCAAACCAGCCACCTTCCTGCCATTCACAACTTTCGCTACTACACTCTGCATCGTCCGTTCCTTCTCATCCAAACATATACCCTAAATATAAACTCAGACACCTTGTTCCAGCTGCTCAGCCCATTGATCAAACATAAGGCTTCAACGGCTGAAGGAGGTGTCCGTCACTTAACAACCATAACCTTATTCCTTATCCACGTTTTATCTTTCAAGCCCGCTCCTTTACAGCACCCTGCGCAAATCTCTCTACAATCCTCTCAACTCTCTTCAGAATTCGCCACGACAGAACGCAAATCATCCCGCTCATATAGTAGGGCACCTCCATCATCTCGCATTCTCCACCATTTAACACCATTTCCCTGCCCATCCCCAACTGCCGAATTCCTTTCATAACCCTCATCCATATACAAATTGAATAACCACGGAGACATAACACAACCCTGTCCTTACTCCCGGCTATTAATCGCCTAAAACCAATCCACCATTGACACCGATATTATTTCTAACACCGCTGCACTATCGTCATACATACTTTGAATTCATTCAGAAGCCTACCACCACACCATATTATCACTAACACCTGCCATAACGCTTCCCTATTAACTCTATCAATACGCCTGTTGCAAATCCATAAAACCTAAATACACAATTTATTCTTCTCTCCCTCATTTTCTCATCATTTGTTTTCAAATGTAAAGATTTGATCCACACATCCTCTAACCACTTCTAAACGCACCTTGTTCTCACCAATCAGTCCTTCAGTCACTCGACGCACCTTTTCGACCAAAATCAGCATATATCCTCCCTACAACACTCAGTAAACTTATTCACCCTAAATTTCTACAGTTCCCCTTTCTCCCTTACCCCTTACATAAGGGTACTAAATTACCCGCTCTCACTCCAATCCCTTGACTATAACCCTCTTAAACGCTTTATCTACACAAACTTCCAAATCCAATCAACTACCAACTCGCCGTCCGTTCTTGATCATTTCACCAGTAATTTCTCTATACCTGCAGATTTACCATTCTTCAACTTTTTCCACTCTACCCATCATCCTCCTTACTAATAACCTCATCCCAAATACCTATTGCCTTCTTGCAGCATCAAACCCACACACATTCACTATCACCTCTTCATTACTTGACTCTCCTCGCAGATTCTCGAAGGGTTCTTTCCACACTCCTCTCACACCCTTTTCATCAGTTACAAAAGCAGCATCCCTATTCATTATTCTAAGCAGATTCCTTATTCTCATTCTTAACTTGTTCGCTCTTCCTTCAGAAGAGCTTGCCTATTGCCCTTGTAAGTCCCATGCATCCTCCTTCCAACACTGTTCATTTACCTCTGTTCTCCTACGTATCACCTTTTAGTATTTCTTTTTTCGCTCTTATATACATTCCAAAAGCATCTTTCCTTTTGAGTCTTTCATCATTTTGCTTTTAGTTACATCACCACGCTTCTTTTTTACCTTTAAACGCTTTCATCACCACCTCTTCATTCCACCATTCAATGTTAACATTCTTATTCCTACTTTAGCACATCCACATACTCTTTGCACTAACTAACCAATTGCTTCCTTCAATTTCGCCCCCAGATTTGTCAATATCAACTTTGTTCACATTCAACCGTTTAACTAGCGAGCGCTTTTACATACTTATCCTTATTGTCTTGCCCACTTAATCTTTATAACTTTGCTCACTTAACTTCTCACTCTTAATTTACCTACTTCCTTTCGTATCACCTTGCTCTCTTAACATCCAACGCCCCCCACTAACTTAATTTACATAAAACAACATAATGATCCGATAATCCATTCCTAACCCCTAACTGATTTTAACATCCAAAACATACTTCACATCTCCTTCACACTAATCATCATACATTTCACTTCGACTACCACTCTACCATACAGCCAACTATAATATATATAATATATATATATATAATATATTATTATATATTATATAATAATATATATATATATATATATATAGTATAGTATATATAGTATATAGTATAATAATATATATATATATAATATTCTTCTACTGACCTTTTCCATTTCAGTGCATGTGACGCAACCGTACCCCAAACTCTAATGGAAAGAAGGTGGGGTTGTGAATATATATATAATATATTATATATATATAATATATATATATTATAATATATATATATTATATAGAGGAAGGTAAATATAGTATATATATATATATATATATATATATAATCAGAATTAAAGAATCTCTTCAAGATATAAAAGAAGCATTAAAATTAAAGAAAAGGCACATTGAAGAAGAAGAAGAGAGAGATGAAGAAAGTAATGATAAATCATCACACAATGAGTCAATAGTACTTGTAATATCATTAATCACATCTTGCGTTCGGTAAGTATAAACCTTTAAAAATTAAAATTTATTATATAGTAATAGTGCAGCTTAGTGTCTTTATTTTAACCAAAGCTGTAGCTGTATAATATTTCCAATACATGTTTTAGATTTCTTTGTTAAAGAATGTAGCAAGATATTTATTTTGAGAATGTGAACATAAAGGTTTTACAGACAGTTGTGAGTGCAATATTTGGAGCATTTATTTGAAATATATATATTACCGGATATTCTATAATTTGTTAAATAAGTATTTTGCATTTTGAGGAATGAGGTATGGGAATTAGGTCTGTGTAGGTTACATAATATGTTTGGGTATTAGGTTATTCAGTCATATATAAGGCGAGCGGTGATGAATGTATTTAAAAAGGGTAAAAATTGATTTGTTCACTGTGACTGAAAAAAGATGAAAGGAAGCGGTGAAGAAAACTCGTGTAGGGTGGAGAGGAATGAGAGAGGGAGAGAAGGACCTGCGATTCTGATGAGTGACTTGTGGCACAGAGCTATGTTGGATTTTATTTGTGTGAATACTA
>JABUQX010029571.1:80000-84681 GCA_015478945.1 Trachelipus rathkii
CTATCTAAGTCTTGTGAAACCCTTCTCAAACTTACTTCCTTAGGATCATCTGAACTCACTTCGATCGCCAGAAACGGCTTCCGCTGCACGAGAGTCTACCTGGCGATATACATTTCATATCAAACCGATTTATGGTTTTTCCCTCTTTAGGAACTACCGGGAGACTTGCGTGGTGGCGCTTGACATATCCAAAGCATTTGACCGAGTATGGCACGCGTCACTGCTCTCCAAGTTCCCCTCCTTTGGGTTTCCTCTCTCTCTTTGCTTACTTATATCTAGCTTTCTTTCAAATCGCTCATATCAGCTGTTTGTTGATGGGGCGACTTCTTCTCTTTTTCTGTCAATAGGTGTTTTCAGGGTTCCTGTCTTATCTCCTACTTTATTCCTACCTTTCATTAATGATCTTTTCCCCTTGCAACTCTAACTCTATCCACTCGTATTCCGATGACTCGACCCTTCGCATTCTTAACTCATACAATTCTACTTCCCACTTTGTACTTCTGGAATTTGACTCTCGTCTTAACTTCCGATTTATTCTCGCTGATGGATAGAAATACCTTTGTGAAATTCAATTCTTTAAAAACCCAACTTCTACCAATCTCCTTCTCCAAAATACCTTCTAACTTCTGTCTCTTTCGCGGTTTCTTCGTTCTCCTGTTGACAATGTGTAAACAGTCCTTGGCCTAATATTACAAAAATGTCTTGAAACCTCAGCATCACAATGGTTGCTAGGCGGCCTCAAAGAAACTGAAGTTCTGTTTAAACTGTGAGAATTTCCTCCTTTTTCAGTTTGCTCCGCTATACAAAGGGTCTCATCCGCCCCATGAATGGAGTACCTGCTCTCATATCTGGGGGGGGGGGAGGGCTCTGGTGTTCACCCGGCTTTTTTGACAGGGTCGAGGTCCATGACGGCATAAGAAGCTTATAAAAATGTTCTGCACTTTCCAGTTCACTTGAACTTCTATCTTTGCGGCACGGCGCGATGTTGGGGCTTTATCTCTATCCTATAGGTACCGGCAAGCGGCAAGTGCTCGAGGAACTTATCACTCGCGTACCACCACCCTTACGACACCTTCGTAGCACAATAGGTGCTGTAACTCTTCGGGCACGGAGTATTGTGTTGACATTGTAACTCAGGCTAGTTTGCTGTAAGTGCTTCCTTCTTTCCCACCACCTCTGTTTTGTGGAATTCTCTTCCATCCTGGTAATCCTACTGAATTTAATCCCCTCACTTCAAGCCTGCGTCTGTGGCTCATAATGCTAATGTGCGCTAGAGGGTGAACTTTTGAGGGTAATACACCCCCTCCTTGATTAGGGCTCTGCCCGTAGTGGTGGTGACAACTGCAAAAAAAAAAATCCTTGAATGGCAGATATGTGGCAAATGAACGAATCTCCTATTCCCCCCATCCAACATCAATCAGATTATCCCAGAAAATCGACCTTTTCAACATTACCCTCAGATGGATCATATATCGCAACCACACCACAAAAATTTTGATCTTTTCAAACTTAAATTTAACCTTTAGCTTCTAGTACTCACACACCACAAAATCTACCCATAGCTTCTCTACACATACCTCCACATCATCAGAAATGCAAATCCTCTATCCCTTCTCACATTCCTTCCACAGCAAAACAAACACATTTCACACAACACCACTCATTTTCACCGTTTTCTTTCATCTTTGTTTTAGTCACAGGAGCAAATCAAATTTGCCCTTTCTAAATACATCCATCACCTCTCTCCTCATCTTCCTCCAACATTTATTCGTGCTGACAATTTCATATCAGATACGAATTCATATATTTTCGCCCGAAGGATAGAAGGAGCTTACTGGATCAACGACCTTCTCCGAGGACATGCATTTAGCAATTCCTGGCAAAAAGATAAGTGTAGTAGGCAGCCAACCTAACTACCACCGTCCCTTATTCGCCTTCTACGACATGCAGGAGGACGTACGATGTGAGCAATTCCTCCTCCCAGCACATAGGGGATATAAGGGATAGGGATGTCCGTAAGATGTTGTCTAGAAGAGGGGTGTGAATATAAGTTCGTGTATATGATATGTTGTCTGGAGGATGAGTGTGGATATGACACGCATAACAGAAAGGCGAACGCATTAAGGCACTGGAAGTGTCATACATACCATAAGAAAAATGGGTATATATATATAATATATAATAATTAATATATATATATATATATATATATATATAATATATATAGTAATAATATATATATGTATAATATATAATATATATATATATATAATATATATATATATATATATATATTATAGTAAATATATATATATATAGTAGTATTAGGTGCTTTTTTATGATAGTATATATATAAAATTATTAATATTATTATTATGTATTATTATTATTATTATTATATATTATTATATTATTATATTATTATTATATTATTATTAGTAGTATTTTTTTGTTTATATTATTCAAAATCTTAATATTTAGTTCAATAATCGGTCCAAATAATCGGGGGCGAAATTTGCCGATGACCCGATGACGCAAATGACGAGTAAAAAAATAATGCCGATTTTTGGCCGAATGACGATGAACGATGACGATTAATCGTCCCATCACAATATAATATATATTATATAATATATATACTATATCAGAGTTGTGAGTCTTTGTAGAAAGAAACAATTATAGATCCTACTTTGCTATAATAAAATCCATAAATAAATGTCTAAATATTTTCTTGTTTTAATTTATTTTTATTTTCTAGTTCACGCGTTCTGAAGGATTCTGACCTCGGGTTAGGGCAAATCAATATAACACTTTAACCCCAATTGCCTGAAGTTGGTCAATGCTGTGCCAAGATCAGAAGCCAACATTTTTCTTGAATACATTCTTCCTGCTTTAAACGATGTAAGTATCTGAGAGTTAACCTTTAAACTGTCTACCGTGGGTACCAACGAACTAATTCTGGAGAAAAAAAAAAAAAAACAAAGATTAACACGGTTCAACTCCACTCCTGATCCTCGTAGAATTTTACCTACGAAATAGTTCCGCTCCTATAATAAGGCAATTGCTCGTAAGGTGGCGCTAACTTTAGGGGGAAATATGTCAGATAAATTATTTTTGTATTTTTAAGTGTTGGACTTGTGGTTCTGGGCAGTGTAACCTCATAAATTAAAAAAAGTTGTATGTTAAATTCTTTAATTGAAATAAAGATAAAATTGTTAATAGTTTGATGATAAAAATTTTAATTTTTTAAGATAGGAATAGTAAATTTGATTTTTCTATTTAAAAATTTTTAAATAACTATTAAATAGTTTACCTCTGCAGTTCCCATCATCAACAATTTGGGGAGTTGAATGGTGTTCTTTACCGCCAAGGACTTCGCCGCCGATCTGCTCCAATGCACAGTCTTCCTTTTCCAGTAGTTTCTGCAACATTTGCGGTGTTTTTTTTTTTAATTTCCACTTTGTGGAACAATACCTCACTTTATGTAGTCCTCGCATCATGTTCTTGATCCAAAAACTCTTGAGGCGGACCTTTAGTTTGGAACATGGAAGACGACTCTATTGTAAAAGAATAGTGTTTCTTTACATATAAAATTATAATTTTGATGCCATATTATCGCATTCAAAAATTATTTAGGCTCGTTAAAATTCCAAAGATTATTAACAAAAATAGATTAAGTTAATACAAAAAATTTTACTAAATCTTTTGTTTTCCAAAAATATTTTATTAAAGATTTTTATTAATTTATTCTTTTTTGTTTTGTAATATATTTTGGAATTTTAACTTGTTAGATTTAATATTATATATATGTTTTTGCAACTTTTTAGCTGTTAAGTATTTAATTTTTATAGGAGTATCCATATTGAATATGTGCAATATACTAAAACATAGATTAATTGATAAAATCAAAGAAGAATAAATTTTAATTTAGGTTTTATGGACTTGTAACAGGCGTATGACAGGACTAATAGGAAAACTCTCTGGCATGTTTTAGTTAGTGATATATGGTGTTGTGGTAGGCTTCGAATGAATAAAGGTATGTAATACTCGATATTGAGCGTGTGCAAGAATATGGAGTTGAAAAGTGGAATGTTTTAATTATTAATCAGGTAGAGTGGGGTAGTGAAATGTGTCTGTCTCCTTGGCTATTTAATTTGTATATGGATAAGGGTGATGAACAGAATTACAGAGGTAAGGGGATGGCCCGGGATAGGTGTTTATACTGATTTAGAATGGAAGTGAGTGGGGGGGTGCCCAATGATTTGAATTTGTGTGGTGAATCTGAAGAAAATTTGAGAGAATTGGTAGTGGATTTGGCAGGTAATGTAAAAGGAGGAGTTTGAAAATAAATGTAGATAAGAGTAAGGTGATGGGAGTGAGTGAGGAGAGTCCGGGATGGAAGTCAGTTGATGGTGAGCAATTGGAACAATTATCTGAGTTTAAATATTTTAGGCTATATGTTGATGAAAAAATGGCACGGACTGATGCAGAGTGTACGTAAGAAAGTGTGAATGTAAGTTTGTCTGGTGCAATAAATCCTTGGGAATATAAAGGGGGTAAGTTTGACGTGTGCTAGGTTTTGCATGAGGGTAATGCTGTTACCTGTGTTAATGTTAATAGTAGTAAGTGAACAGTATGGTGTGGAATAAGGAGAATATAGATGCTAAGCGTACAATCTGTT
>JABUQX010029572.1:0-2500 GCA_015478945.1 Trachelipus rathkii
TCCTCTCTTCCTCCTCTCTTCTCTCTCTCTTCTATCTTTTCTTTTTCTTATCTTTCTCCTCATCCCCTGTCTCTCTCTCTTCTCTCCTCCCACCTTCCCGTCCTCCTTCCTCTTTCCTCCCCCCCTCTTTCCTGCTCGACCTTTCTCCTCTATTTTCTTCCCTTTCCTTCCTTCTATCCCTTTTCCTTTTTTTTCCCTCTTCTTCCCTTTTTTTTCCTTCCTTTCTCCTTTTTCTTCCTTTTCCTCTCCCTCTCCCTTCCTCCCTTCCCTCTCCCTCCCGTCCCTTCCTCCTCTGCCTTTTCCTTCTCCCCTTTCTCCCTTTTGGCACTTTTCTTGGCCCTCCGGCCTTTTCCTCCTTCGCTCCTCTTCCCCTTTCTCGCCGCCTCCTTCCCCCTCTCTCTTAGTCTCTCTCTCTCTCTCCTCTATCTCTCTCTATCTCTCTTCCTCTCTCCTCCTCTCTCTCCTCTCTCTCTTTCTTCTCTCTCTTCTCTCTCTTCTCTCTCTCTCTCTCCTCTCTCTCTCTTCCTCTCTCTTCTCTCTCTCTATCTCTCTCTCCTCTCATTCTCTCTCTCCCTCCTCTCTATCATCTCTCTCTCTCTCCTCTCTCTCTCTCCTCCTCTTCTCCCTCTCCCTCTCCCTCTCTTCTCTCTCTCTCTCTCTACTCCCTACTCTCTCTCTCTCGTCTCTCTCTCTCTCTTTCTTCCTCTTCCTCCTTCTTCTCTCTCTCTCTCTCTTTCTCTCTATCTCTCCTCTCTCTCTCTATCTCTCCTCTCTCTTCTCTCTCTCTCTCTCCTCTCTCTCTCTCTCTTCCCGTTGTCCCCCCCACCTTCTGGGCGCGCCCTCTTCTCCGGCGGGGGTGGTTGCCCGCTCCCCGTTCCCCCCCTCCAGGCCCCCTCCGCCGCTGCGCCCGTCCGTGTCCGCTTTGCCGTGCGGGCCGCTTCCCTTCTGCCGGCCCCCGCCGCTTTGCCCGCGGCCTTCCCCCACGATGTGGGCGGCCCCGGCCGCCCCCGGCTTGTCGCACATCGCCAACCGTTCCACGATCCCCCCCCCTCCTGCGCCCGCCCCCCGCCCCGCCCCTTGTTGCTCCCGCCGGCGTCGTCCCGCGCTGGCTGGGGTCCCGCGCGTGCTCCGTTCTCCTTGCCGCCCTTTGCGCTGTCGGTCCGGTCTCGCCCGCGGCCCCGGCCCCCCCTCAGGCGCCGCCGCACCCGCGGGTCCCGTGCCGTCGGCCCGTCTCGGCCCCGTTTTTCTCTTCCGTCTTTTGGGTCTTGTGCTCGCCTTTACTCCCCCCGGCCGGTTCCCCCGCGTACTGCCGCTCTGCGCGCCGTCTTGTCCCCGGGCGGCGAGCGCCGCCTTGTCCGCTTGGCCGACCTGGTCACCGGCTCCCGACAAGCCGTCCTCCCCGCCCCACCCTTTCTTTCTGGCCGCCACCCTGCCCTCGCTGATGCTGTGCGGGTTCCCGCCCCTTTTTTTGTTTGCTGTTCCGGCCCCGGCTGTTTTCCCTGTCCCCGGCGCGCCGCGGCCCCGGTCGCCCGCCTCGGCCCGTTCGCCGGTGTTTTCGCGCCGCCGCTTTGCCGCCGGTTTGGCTTTTTCCCGCCTTGCCTTTTCCCCGGTTGAGCCGGGCTCCCACTCCGCCCCTTCTCTCCCGCTCCGTGGCGACTCGCCTCGGCCGCTTCCTGCCGCCCGGCCCTTCTTCCCGGTCCCCGAGGGCGCCGCCCTTGCCCTCCGTTGCCGCCTGACCGGTCGGGTCCCCGGCCTCGCGCCGTCGCTTCGCGTTCGCTGTGCCGCGTGCGCCGCTCCTTCCTGCCCCTCCGCCTACCCGTCGTAGGCGCCTCCGCCCGCCCCCCTGCCGGGGGGGGCGCCCCCCGCCGCCTCTTGCCCGCCCGCTGCCGCCGTCGTCCCCTCCCCTCGGCCGCTTCTCGCGCTTCCGCCCGCCCCCGATCGCCGTTCGGTCCGCGCCCGCGCGGCCCGACCGTTCCGCGGCGGCGCGCTTGGCGGCCGTGCCCGCGTGCTCTTCCCGGTCCTGCTTTGGCTCGGTCCCGCGCCCCCCCGCCCCGTCTCCCCGTCGTTCTCCGGGCGGGCCCCTTCTCCCCTCGTCCGCTCGCGGTGCCCGTCTCCTCGCCCGTCGCCCTCGCGCGCCCCCCGCGTCCTGGCCTCGGCCCCCGTGCCTGCGCTCTGCCCGCGGCTCTCCGCCCCTCCCTGCGCCGTTGCGCCCGGGATTTTCCCTCGCTCTTCGCTTCGCCTCCCCGTGCGCGCTTCTATCGGGTGCTTGGTTCGCCGGCTCCGCGCTGCTCCTTTTTTCTGGCCCTGCTGGTTTCCCCCTTGTGCGTGCTTCCCCCCCTGCGGCCCGTGTCCGTCCTTCCGCCCTCGCGCATCTAGTTGACCGCGGGGCGCGGGGTCCCCCCGGACCCTTCCCTTCCTTCGCTGGCCGGGGCCCGGCCCTCCGGGTCGCCCCGCCTTCCCCCGTTCTCGCGCTTTTTCCCCGCCCCTGCCCCCGATCCCT
>JABUQX010029572.1:7500-52500 GCA_015478945.1 Trachelipus rathkii
AAATATTTTTCACATTTATTAAATTGCTTCAGAACTCTTAAAAGTAACGATTTTTTCTAATTTCAACATTTGAAAATTATTTAGTATAATCTTAAAAAATTGAATATATTTATAAACGGTATTTTCAGGCATTTGAAAAAATAATGTGTTCATTAAAAGCAATTTCAAAAGCCAGAAAAAAAAGAGAAATAATTAATTGTTTTATTGTATCTTAAATTAATTTCTGCAAGGAAACATTATCGTGATCATTCTCATTTTAATATAAATCAAATATTTCATTAGTTTGTGAAAACCTGTTTAATAAAAAATTCTTAACTTTTAAAATTTACGCGTTTTTCTTAAAATTTTCACAATTACGAAGTATAAGAACTACGTAAGAGTAAACGATTTTTAAAATCCTAAAATTTCACATACTTGACAACTTATCTTGGAAACTCTTTATAAAGTTTGAGATATCATGAAGGTATTTTCAGCATTTTGAAAAAAAATGTGTGTTTCAATTGAAATGCAATTTCAAAAAGAAGCAATAAAAGATAATATTTATTAATAGTTATAGCGTGTAACTTTAAAATTGAAAACTAGTGTTAATGAAATTTCTAATTATTTGTATAAATTTATATACCAAAAATATAAAAAATTAGTTGAAAAAACCTGTTTTAATAAAAAAATGTAACTAGCTAAAATTACGCTTTTTCAATTAAAAATTTATAACTCTAACAACAAATTATATTAGAAACTAAAGAAAAAGTACGATTTTTCCTAATAATCAAGGCCTTTGAAATATTATTTGGTGAATCTTAAAATTGCCACGTTTTTAACAAAAGATATTTCAGCAAATTTGAAAAAAATAATGTGTTGCATTGAGATGCAAATTTCAAAAAAGCAGAAAAGAGAAATTCATTAAAATGTTTTTAATGTAGTTTTGAAATTTTGACGTTTTTTAAAAATTTTTCAATATTTGTTTTAATATAACACAAATTGATGTCAATAGTTTGGTGAAATAAACTCTGTTTTGAAAAAAAATTTATAACTTATAAAATTACCATTATATCTTAAAAATTATATCAGCAATTACAAATTTAGAACGTTCTTAAATAGTTACGATTTTTCAATAAATTTTCAACATGTTGAATTAATTTGGTAAATCTTTAAAAATTGAAGTCTTTTAACCGGTATTGCATATTTCTAGCTAATAAAATGCTTTATCTTGTTTCATGAATATAGCTAATAAAATGTTATGAAACCTGATTTTCGAAACAATAGTTTTAGGAAAGTAAAAAATATTGTCCGCAAACGTTTTTTATTAATGAATTTCAATATTGGTTATTATAAATATACCAAAATATTTCGATTCAGTTATATTGGAAAAAACATGTTTAACTACAAAAAAAAATTTTAATATCTAAAAATGAGAGAAATAATATTACTTAAAATTTTCAACATTACATTTTACTTTTGACAGGAATCGAAAAGCCTAAATAATCAAAATTGGAAATATATTTGAGTTAATCTTTAAAATTGGAAGTTTTTTATAACAAGGTATTTTTCTAGCATGGTGTTGATAAAGGAGAAAAAAAGATAGTTCAATTGAAATGTCAACTTCCAACACCAAAGCATGAAGAGAGAATTGAGTTTAAATTGTATTTAAACGATGTCTTAATTTGAAGTTTTTTAATGGAAATTCAATATTTGTTTTTATAACCAAATGATATTTTATGTTAGGCTTTATAGAAGTTAGATGTTTAAATAAAAAAATTGTAACTTGCTAAGTTGTGAAGCTATTTTACTTAAAAAATTTTCAGCATTACAAATTTAGACTCTTAAAGATACGATTTTTCCTAAATTATTCAAACACTTTGAAATATTTTTTAAAATACTTAAAATTGATCATGATTTTTAAGTTTTACTCCCATTTTAGAAAAAGAAAAATAAAATGTGTAAATTCATATCAAAAATGACAGTTTAAATTTTTTGTCAAAAGAGAAAATTTACCTTAATAATAGATTATATACGGTGTCTTAGTTTGACGTTTTTTAATGAAAATTTTTAATATTTGTTATTAATATAAAGTGCAGAAGTTATCAATTAAAGTTAGATTGAAAACCTGTTTTTAATAAATAAATTTTTACTTTTACCAAATTACGCTGTTTTCGTCAATTTTGCACATTACGAATTAATAAGAACTCGTAAGGAGGTACGGATTTTTTCCTAAATTTCAAACATGTTGAAATTATTTGGTAAAGATCTTAGAATTAAGATCCTTCGGTTATTTTCAGCATTTGGAAAAAAATAATGTGGGGGGGTGGTTTCATTGCAACACTGCCCATTTCAAAAAGTAAGAAAAAAGATATTTATTAAATAGTTTTTTTGTGTGTCTTAAATTGAGGTTTTATAATGAAATTTAATTTCAATATTTGGTTTAATATACCAAATATTCGCAGCAAGTTTTAAGAAAAACCTGTTTTATAATTAAAAAAATTATATTACTATCTAAAAATTACGCTTTTTCTTAAATTTTCAAACAAATATTAAAATTAGAACTCTTCAAAGTACGATTTTCCTAAATTTCAACATTTGAAATTATTTGGGTAATTCTTAAAATTGAGTTTTTAACGTATTTTCAGCATTTGAAAAAAAATAATGGGGTTGCCATTTGAAAAGCGAATTCTCAAAAAGCAAGAAAAGAGATTTCATTAATTGTTTTAGGTGTCTTAAATTGACGTTTTTAATGAAAATTATCAAAATATTTGTTTTTTATATAATATACCAAATATTTCATTAAGTTGTGAAAACCTGTTATTAAATAATAAAATTTTAAAACTTCTAAATACCCTAATAATTCATTAATTTTCACATGTTACCAAATTTGAAACTCTTAAAACGATACGATTTTTCATAAATTTCAACATTTAAAATTATTTGGTAATCCTTAAATTATTTTTTTTAACCTGGTATTTTCATCACTTTGAAAAAATAATGTGTTCAATTGATATCTGCAATATTTTCCAAAAAAGCAGAAAAGTTGGAAAATTATAATTATAGTATTTAGGTGTCTTTAAATTACGTTTTTTTAAATGAAAGAATATCGAGATGGTTTCGTTATGTGGAAAGGAAATATACATTAGGTTTTATGAAACTGTTAATAAAAAAATTTAACTTCTAAAAATTACGAATTTTTTTAAATTTTCACATTACAAAAATATATAGAATACTTAGAAGGTACCATTATTCCTAAATTTCAAAAACATTTGAAATTATTTGTAATCTTTAAAATGAATGTTATTTAAAAACGGTATTTTCCAGCATAAGTAGTAAGAAAAAAATAATGTAATGTATTCGATTGATATGCTATTTTCAAAAAGCAGAAAGAAGTGAATTAAATTAATAGTTTAGGAAGGTGTAAATTTAAATAATTAGTATAAGAAAATTTCAAATATTTGTTTTATATAACAAATATTTCATGATAGTTGTGAAAAAATGTTTAATAAAAAAAAATTTAACTTCGAAAATTACGCTTTTTCGTTTAAATTTTCACATTTTACAAATTTAGAACTCTTAGAAAAACATTTTTTCCCCTAAACTTTCACCCACATTTGAAATTATTTGAAGTTGAGTAATTTTCAATTTGACTTTTTAACAATTTGGCTATTTTCAAAGATTTGAAGAGAATAATGTGTATTCATTGAAATGGCAAATTTTCAAAAGCAGAAAAGAGAATTTATTAAATTGTTTAGGTGTCTTAAATTGAAGTTATTTAATGAATTTTCAATATTTGTGTTTATGTACACCATAATAATTTTATTATTAGTTTTTGGGAAAAATATGTTTAAAATAAAAATATAACTTCTAAAATAATTACCGCTTCTTTCATTAAAATATCTCCACATTGATCAAATTTAGAAACTCTTAAAAGTACGATATTTTCTAAGATTTCAATCGTTTGAAATTATTAAATGTTAAATCTTAAAATGATTTTTAAACCGGTATTGCAGATTTGAAAAAATAATGTGATCATTAACATAAATATAAAATGCAATTTCAAAAAGCAGAAAAGAGCAATCTTATTAATTGGATTTAGGATGTCGTTAAAGTTGGACGTTTTTTAGATGAAATTTCAACATAAATTTGTATCTTTAGTATACCAAATTTTCATTATTGGTGAAAACCTGTAAATTTAAAAAAAATTTTAACTTTTAAAAAATTTAACGACTATTTACATAAAATTTTACACACATTACGAATTTAGAACTCGTAAGAGTACGATTTTTCCTAAAATCCAACATATTTTAACAAATTATTTGGGTAAAATCTTAAAATTGAGTGTTAAACGGTTCTTTCAGCATTATTGAAAAAATGTATGTGTTTCATATGAATGCAATTTCAAAAAGAAAGAAAAAAGATATTTATTAAATAGTAATTTAGGGTGCTTAGAATGAGGTTTTATTAATGAAATTCAATATTTGTTTTATTGTTAGTATATACCAAATATTTCATAGTGGTGACAAACCTTGTTTTAATAAAAAAAATGTTAACTTCTCAAAACTAACGCTATATTTCTGTAAATGTTTCAGGCCATTTACCAAAAGTTAAGGAAACTATTAAAACTACGATTTATTCCTAAATTATTCAACATTTGAATTAGTTTAGGAATTCATTAATAATGAGATTTAATAACGGTATATTCAGCATTTGGAAAAATAATGTGTCATTAAAATGCAATTTCAAAAAAAGCAGAAAAGTATAGTACTGCATTGGAAAAATTAATTATCTTAAAAATTGACGTTTAATAACAGAAAGTTGTCTGTTGTTCATATATACCAAATATAAATTAGATTAGTTGTTGAAGTTCTCTGTTAATTAGCGAATAGAAACTTCTTAAAGCAGAAGCTTTGATAAATAAGATTGCACATTACCAAATTAGAACTCTTAAAAAGTACGATATTTGTTTTCTAAAAAATTTCCAACATTGGAAATTATTTGGTAATTCTTAAAATTGAGTTATTTAAAACAAGGTATTTTCAGCATTTGAAAAAATAATGTGTTGCATGAAAAGCAATTTCAAAAAGGCAGAAAGAGAATTCGATTAATTTTGTTTTAGGTGTCTTTAAATTGACGTTTTTTAGATGATGATTTATTTCAAATATTATTGTTTTATATATCCAAACATCATTCATAGTTGTGAAAAACCTGTTATAAAATAAAAATTTAACTTATTTTTAAAATTAAAATATTTTACTTAAAAATTTCACATTACAAAATTATAGAAACTCTGAAGAAGTTACGATTGTTTCCTAATTATCAAACATTGAAAAATTATTATGGTAAAATCTTAAAATTGAGTATTGAATAGCGTAATTTTCAGCATTTGAAAAAACCAAAATAAATGATGTATCATTGATATGCTATTCCAAAAAGCAGAAAAGTGAAAATTTATTAAAAATAGTTTTAGTATTGTCTTAAATTGGACGTTTTTTAGAGGAGAATTTCAATATTTGTTTCTGAATATAATACAACAATAATTTCATTAGTCCTGTGAAAAACCTGGTATATAATAATAAACCAAATTTTTAATCTAAAAATTACCCTTTTTCTTAATTTTCACATTACAAATATTAGAACTCTTAAAAAGTACGATTTTTCCTTAAATTTCAACATTTTAAATTATTTGGTAAACTTAAAATGAGTTTTTAACACAGAGATATTTTCAGCATTGTTTGGTAAAAAAATAATAGATGTTTCATTGATATGCTATTTCAAAAAGCAGAAAGTGAAATATTACCTTATTGCCAAATTTTATCATTAAGCGCCATATTTTGTCTTGATAGTTCGATATTTAGTTTTAAGTATGCCAAATTTGTCCTTAGTTTTGAAAAAACCTGTTTAATAAAAAATTAACGTCTAAAATTAGCGCTTGTTCTTAAATTTTCACATATACAAATTTAGAACTCTCTAGAAGTACCATTTTTTCCTAAATTTCAAACATTTGAAATTATTTGACAGTTAATCTTAAAAAATTATGAGAGTATTTAACGTATTTTCAGATTTAGAAAAAATAAATGTGGTTTCATGAAAATGCAATTTCAAAAAGCAGAAAGCAGAATTTATTAATTGTTTTAACGACTTGCTAAATTTGAAGTATTTATATTTGAATATTTATTTTTGAATAATATAGCTATATAAAATCTTTCGTTATGATTAATTAAGTTGTGAAAAGGGATGTTTTAATAAAAAAATTTTCCTAATTCTACAAATTACGCTTTTTCTTTAAATTTCTCACCATTACAAATTTGTAAACTCTTATAAAAGGTACGATTTTCTAAATTTCAATCATATATGAAAAGATTTATTTGTTTAAATCTTACCAAATGTAATATTATTATAACGGTATCTTCAGCATTTGAAAAAAATAATGTGTAATTCTTAAATTGAAATGATAATTCAAAAAGCAGAAAAGAGAATTTATTAATTGTTTTAAGTGTCTTTAAATTGACCGTATTTTAATTGGGAAATTTCTAATATTGTTATATAAATATAACCAAATATTTCTTAGTTGTGAAACTCTGTTTTTATTAATAAATTTAAATTTTTAAATATTACGCTTTTTCTTAAAACTTCCAATTACGAATTAGAACTCTTAAGAGTACGATTTTCCTAAATTTCTACATCATTTGGAAATTATTTGGTAAATCTTAAAAATTGAGAAGTTATCAAACCGGTATTTTAAGCATTTGAAAAATAATGTGTTTTCATTGAAATGCAAAGCAATTTCAAAAAGAAGAAAATAGATTTTTATTATTATCTCGTAAGCCTGAAAAATTCATAATTTTTAATGAAAGTTCAATATTTCATTACGTTAATTAATACAAATATTTCAATCTTGTATAGCATATCTTTTAATTAAAAATATATTAAAACTTCTAAAAGATTACGCCTTTTTCTTAAATTTTCAGCATTACAACATTTGAGGAACTCTTAAAAGAGCGATTTTTCCTAAATTTCTTAATTTTATTGGTTTGTCATTTAATAAGTCTCAAGATTAAAGTTTTTAAGGGATAAATATATTCAGCATTTGAAAAATAAAAATGTGTTAGCATTGTAAAAGCATTTAAAAAAAGCCTGAAAACAGAATCATTAAATGTCGTCTTTATGTTTGTCTTTAAATTTGACGTTTCTTTTAATGAAATTTCAAATATGTGTTATTAACAGTATTAATACCAAATTAAGTTGTGAAAACCTGTTTTAATAAAAAAATTTTTAAACTTGCATAAATTTTTAATTTTATTGGTTCATTTAAGTAAGTCTCAATTTCAAATTTAGAAACTCTTAAAAGTACGAATTTTTACATAAATTTCAAACATTTGAAATTATTGGTAAATCTTAAAATTGGTTTTAAAAAAAAAAAAACCAGGATATTTATTTTTAATTTTTTTTATCCAGATCTTGAAAAAATAATGTATGATATTTCATTGCAATTGCATATTTCAAAAAAGCAGAAAAAAGTGAATTATAATTAATAGTCTTTAGGTTGTCATTAAAATTGACGTATTTTTAATGAAATTTTAATATATTGATGTTTTATATACCAAATATTTCGATAGTTTGTGAAAAACATGTTTTAATAAAAAACTTTAACTTCTAAAACATTTAAACGCTTTTTTTTTGTCACTTCACATTACCTAAACTTTTAGGAACTCTTTAAAGAGAGATACCATTTTATCCTAAATTTTTCAACATTTTGAAATATATTTTTGTAAATTTTCACAAAATTGAGTTTTTAACGGGCTTTTTACACAGCATTTTGAAAAAAATAATGTGTTCATTGAATGCAATTTCAAAAGCAGAAAAGTAAGATTTATTAATTGTTTTAGGACTGTACTTAAATGAAGTATTTTAATAATGAAATTTGCAAATATTTGTTTTTAGTTACCAATAATTTTAATTTAGTTGTTAATCAAAATAAATTTAAAATAAAAAATTATTAAACTTCGGAAATATGCTTTTTCTAAAGAATATGTACATTACGAAAATTAGAACTCATTAAAAAGAATACGATATTTCCTTCCTCTCTGCTTTCTTGAAAATTCATTTGTTAAATATGATTCTTTTTTTAACAAAAGGTATTTGCAATAGCATTTGAAAAAATAGAATGTGTTTCATTAAAATGCAATTTCAAAAAGCAGAAAAGAGAATTATTATTTGTTTTAGGTGTCTTAAATGTTCATTTATATTTAATGAAATTTCAATATTGTTTTTAAAGATGAGAATGTTTTTTATTAACTAGATTAAATTATCAAACTTTTATGGAGAAAGAATTTTTAACTTTATTAGCTTGAATGCTTAAGTTTATAGGTTATTTTGTTGTTTGACGAATTATAAAACTCGAAATAATAGTAGATTTTTCCTTAAATTTCAACATTTTGAAATTAATTATTTGAGTAAATCTTAAAATTGAGTGTCTAACGGGATTCAGGCATTTGAAAAGAATAATTGATGTTTTCATTGAAATGGCAATTTCAAAAAAAAAAAAAAGATTTTATTAATATGTTTTTGAACAATTTAAAAATTGAAAGAGTATGTTTTTTTTTCGTACTTATGAAAAAAAAAAAAAAAAAATTATACCACAAGAAAAAAAAAATTAATTTGTTTTTAAATATCACGAAATATGTGATTTTTTTCCGCAAATAACAAGTTAGTAAGGAAAATGTTTTCTCTTGTAAAATTACGCTTGTTTTTAAATTTTCACTATTTAAGTTTTATTGAAACTCTTAAAAGTACGAGATTTTTCCTAAATTTCAAAACATTTGAGACATTATTGTAATTCTGTAAATATGAGTTCGTTTAACGGTAATTGTCAGCATTTGAAAAAATTAATGTGTTTCATTGAAATGCATATTCAAAAAGCAGAAAAAAGAGAATTCATATAAAATATTGCTTTAGGTGTCTTAAATTGACGTTTTTTAATGAAATTATTTCAATATATGTTTTTATATACCAAATATTTCATTAGTTGTGAAAACCTGTTTTAATAAAAAATTTTAACTTCTAAAATTACGCTTTTTCTTAAATTTTCACATTACAAATTTAGAAACTCTTAAAAAGTAGGATTTTTCATAAATTTCAACATTTTAAAAGTGGTATAAGTTTATTCTTAGAAGCAAATATGAAACGGTAAATTCAGCATTTGAAAACGTCTAGGAGTCTAGTTTCGATAGGCCCATATGAAATGCTATTTCAAAAAAGCAGAAAAAGTGAATTTCATAATAAGTATTTATGGTATGATGAAATTGAACGTTTTTTAATGAAATTTCAATTATTTGTTTTTATAATAGAAGTATTGTAATATTTTCTGAACTACATTGTTTTAATAAAAAAATTTAACTTCTAACCAATTACGCTTGTTTCTTAAATTTTCAACTGATTACAAATTTAGAAACTGGCTTAGAAAAGTTACCATTTTTTCCTAAATTTCAACCATTTGAAGAATTATTGGTTTAGATCTTAAATGAGTATAAATTAACCGTTCCTAAATTCTTGAGCATTTGAAAAAAAAGAATGTGTTGCATTCATTTAGATATGCTTTTCAAAAAAGCAGAAAAGTGAATTTATATAATAGTTTTAGTGTGTCTTAAATGACGGCGTTTTAGATGAAAATTTCCCACATATAATTGTTAATAATTATATACCAAATATGCATTTAGTTTTGAAACATGTTTTATAAAAAAAATTTTAACTTCTAAAAAATTACGTTCTTTCTAAATTTTCACATTACAGAAATATAGAAACTCTTAGAAAGTACCCATTTTTCCTAAAATATTCAACATATTGAAATTATTATGAGTTAATCTTTAAAATTGAGTAATTTAACGGTATTTGTTTCAGCATTTAGAAAAATTATCTGTTTCCAAGGGAATATGATTTCAAAAAGACAGAAAAAGAGAAGAATTATCTCTTTCGAAGGAGTCAATCACGAGTGGAGTTAATATATACGTTACGTTTATAATATAATGAATTATTTATATTACCAAATATTTATAATAGTGTTGGAAAATATGTTTTAATAAAAAATTTTAACTTCTAAAAATTACGCTTTTTCTTAAAATATATTCACATTAACAAATTGATGAACTAAACTATAAAAAAAAGATACGATTTTTTCTAAATTTCAACATTTTGAAATAATATTTAGTATAAATCTTAAAAATTTGAGTTTATTTAACGGATATTAGTGCAACGAGCATTCGTGAAAATAATGTGTTTCATTAAAATAAGCAATTTCCATAAAAGCAGAAAAAGAGATTTATTTAAATTGTTATTAGGATGTTCTTAAATTGACGTTTTTTAATGAAATATTCAATATTTGTGTTTATATACCAAATAATTTCAATATAGTTTGTGAAGACCTGTGTAATAAAGAATCTTTCCTTTTGAAAAAATCGATTCAAGCTTTTAAATTTCACATTACGATTTAGAACTCCGCTCAAGAAAGTACGATTTATTTCCTAAATATTCATAACAATTTAAAAAATATATTTGGTAAAATCTATAAAAATTGAAGTTAAGTCATAACGGTTGTTCAGCATGTTGAAAAAATAATGGATGTATTCATTGAAATGCAATTTCAAAAAAGAAGAAAAAGATTATTTAATAAAATAGGTTTTAGGGGTCTTAAACCTGTGAGGTTTTTTAATAGAAGTTCAATATTATGTTTTTTAAATATACCAAATAAATCATTAGTTGTGAAAACCTTGTTTTAATAAAAAATATTTAACTTCTAAAAATTACGTTTGTTCTTAAATTTTCACATTACAAATTTAGAACATTAAAAAGTACGATTTTTCCTAAATTTCAACATTTGACACATTATTTCCGGTAATTACTCTAAAATCAAGTACAAGATGCCCAGAAAAATTCAGCAATTTGAAAAAATAATGTAAATTTTGCATTGAAAAGCAATTTCAAAAAAGCAGAAAAGAGAATTCATTAATGTTTTAGGGTCGTCTTAAAATTGAACGTTATTTTATATGAAAAATTCCATATTTGTTTTTATACTATTACCAAATATTTCCATTAGTTGTGAAAAAAACCTGATTTTAATAAAAAATTTTTAACTTTTATAAAATTACCCTTTTTTCTTAAATTTTTAACAATTAACAATAAATTAAGAGACTCTTAAAGTACGGAGTTTTTCATTAAATATTACAAACATCTTGAAGATTACTTGGTAAAAATTCTTAAAATGAGTTTTTAACAAAGTTATTTTCAGCATTTGAAAAAAATGTGTTTCATTGATATGCTATTTCAAAAAAGCAGAAAAGTGAATTTATTAATTAGTTTTAGGTGTTCTAAAATTGGAAAGTATTTAATAATAATGAAAAATAATCATTTATTTAGTTTTATTAATATAACAAATATTTCATTAGTTTTCAAAGACGTTTGTATTAATTAAAAAATTTGAGCCTCTAAAATTACACGTCTCATTGTAAACTCTAAGCTTAAAAATCTAAAACTCTTAGATGTTCGATTGCTAAAATAAATTCAAACATATTATTGAAAGCATGATATGGAAATAATTGAGTTTTAAACGAGAAATATTATTCAGCAGTTGAAAAAAAATAAAATAAGTAGTTTCATTGATATGCTCCATTTATCAAAAAAGCAGAAAAGTGGAAATTATATAATAGTATTTAGGTGTCTTTAAAATGGACGTTTTTCTTTAATGAAATTTCAAATATTTGTTTTCAGTATATACCAAATATTCATTAGTTGTGAAGTTTTTCATTTTATAAAACGATTTAAATCTAATAATTACGATATTTCTTAAATCGTAACAAAACAAAAAATATTTATCTAGAACTTTTAGAAAAATACTTATTAATTTTAAAGGTTTCAGAATTTGTGGCTAAACTTAAAATTTCAATTTTTAACGGTATTTTCAGTTAAAGATGTCATTTGAAAAATAATGTTGTTTATATTTGAAAAATAGCATTTCAAAAAGCATAATAGAGAATTTATTAATTGTTTTAGAAAGTTAATATTGAAGTTATTTAATGAAGATTCTCAAGTATTTGTTTGTTCGATATAGCCAGAAGTATTTTATGTAGTTGTGAGAAATAGTCTAAATAAAAATTAGTTTAACTTCTAAAATTACGCTATTACTTAAAAATTATTACAATAACAAATTTAGAACTTCTAAAAGTACGATTTTTTTCTAAATTATCAAACATTTGAAATTATTGTTAAATCTTAAATGAGTAATATTTAAACGGGATATTTTCAGCAGGGGTTGAAAAAAAAAATAAATGTGTATTCAAATTACAGAAGCAATTCATAAAAGCAAAAGGAGAATTTCATATAATATGTTTGAGGGAATGTCTTAAATTGACGTTTTTAATGAAATTTCAATATTTGTTTTATATACCAACTATTTCATTAGTTGTGTGAAAACCTGTTTTAATAAAAAAGTTTTAAACTTTTAAAATTACGCTTTTTTCTTAAAATTTTCACATTACGAAATTTAGAAAACTTCGTAGAGTACGATTTTCCTAAAATTTCACACATTTCAAATTATTTCAAGGTAAATCTAATAAAATATGAAAAAGTTAAAATACAAATAAATTTATAAATTTCAGCATTTGAAAAAAAATGTGTTTCATCGAAATGCTATAGAAGATCAAAAAGAAGGGAAAAAAGAGCATTAATTAATTGTTTAGGGTGTGAAGAGATTGAAGGATTATTTTATAAATGAAAAAATTTTCAATATTTGTTTTGATATACCAAATATTTCATTTAGTTGTAAAAAACCTGATTTTAATAAAAATTTTATACTTCCTAAATTACGCTTTTTCTTATTAAAATTTTCAAACTGTAATGACAAAAACTATTAAAAGTACAGAATTAATTTCACTAAATTTCAACATTTGAAATTATTTGGTAATTCTTAATATGAGTTTTTAACAGTATTTTCATTATTCTTACTTTGAAAAAAATAAGAAAACGTGTTTGCATTTGAAAGCAGATTTTCAAAAAGCAGAAAGAGGAATATTCATTAATTGTTTTAGGTGTCTTAAATTGACGTTTTTTAATGAGAATTTCAATATTGTTTATATATACCAAATATTATTTCATTAGTTGTGAAACCTGTTTAATACAAAAAAAATTATTAACAATTCTAAAAATTACCTTTTTTCTTAATATTTTCACGTTACAAATATATAGAACTCTTAAAAGTACGATTTTTACATAATTTTTGAAACATTTTGAAATTATTGGTTAAATCTTTAAATTGAGTATTTAACGGTATTTTCATTAAAATTTGAAAAAAATAATGTGAATTCATTGATATGCCTGTAAGGGGAAGCAGACAAAACGTCTGAAAGGAAAAAAAAAGTTTTAAGGTGTCCTAACCTTGACCGTAATTTTAATGAAAAAATATTACAATATTTTGTTTATTAATATTACCAAATACTTCATTAGTTGGGAAAACATGTTTTAATAAAAAAATTATTAACTATCTTAAAATATTACCGCTTTTTTCTTTATTTCTAAATTACCATAAGGAACAACTCTTAGAAGTACCATTTTTCCTTAAATAATTCAACATATGGAAAATTATATTGGTTAATCTTAAGAATTGAAGTTTTTAACAGGTATATTTTATCAAAGATTTGAAAGAAAACTAATGTGTTTCATGAAATGCAATTTCAAAAGCAAGAAAAAGAGAAATTTATAATTTAAATATGTTTGGTCTTTGGTGTCTTAAAATCGAGTTTTTTTAATAGAAAATATTCAATATTTATTTTCTCTATCGAAAATCGAGAGTTGTTAAATAAAATTTTGGTAAAAACAAAATTATTAACTTCTAAAAATTTACGCTTTTTCTTAATATTTCTCACATCTAAACAAATTTAAAGAACTAATAAAAAAATACGATTTTTTCTAAAATTTCAACCATATTGAAATTGATTTGTTAAAGGAAAGAAATTTGTAACTTGGTATTTTCAGCATTTTGAAAAAAAAAATTCTGTATTCGATTAAAATAAAATTTCAAAAAAAGCAGAAAAGGAGAATTTTATTAAATTTTTTCCTTCAGTGACTGACATACGTTTGTAATGGAAAATATTCAATATTTTTTTTTTACATAAACCATACCATTTTCTCGTCTGCGTGGCCATAAAAATTAAAAAATTTTTTTAAAACTATTTAAAATAATAATGCTTTTTCTATAAATTTTCACATATACGAATTAGACTCTTAAAAGTACGGATTTTCCTAAAATTTCAACATTTGAAATTATTTGGTAAATCGTTAAATTTGAGTTATCTAACGGTATTTTCAGCATTTGAAAAATAATGTGAGTAAGAAAGGATGCTTCAATTGAAAATTTGCAATTCAAATAAGAAGAAACAAAAGATATTAATTTAATAGTCTTTAGAGTGTCTTAAAATTGATGGTTGTAAGGAAATCAATATTGTTTTAAATTATTATACCAAAATATATTCATTAAAGTTCTAGTGAAAAACCTGCATTTATCGCACATGCCGGGAGGAGCGGGAACATTATGAGTTTTTTGAAATTTTCACATTACAAACGGAAAATTCTTACTCTTAAAAGTACGAATTTTTCCTAAATTTCAAATTGAAATTATTTGGTAATCTTAAAATTGAGTTTTTAACGTATTTTCAGCAAAGGGGAAAAAATAATGTTTCATTTGGAAAAAGCCAATTTCACAACAAAAGCAGCACAAAGAGAATTCACTAATTTGGTTCTAGCTCCATAAATGAGACAGTTTTTAAGCTGAATGAGAATTAGAATATAATATTGTTTTTTAATAATAACACAAAACTTAATATTTCATTAGGTGGGAAAACCTGTTTTAAAATAAAAAAATTATTAACTTCGTAAAAATTACCACTCTTTTCTTAAATTATATGTTTTTATGGTATAATAACTGTTTACAATGTTTTCATAAAAATTTCAACATTTTGAAATTATTTGGTTATCTTAAAATTGAGTAGGGTCTTGTAACGGTATTTTCAGCAATTTGAAAAAATAATGTTGTTCATTGAAATGAGTTTCAAGAACACACATAAGAGGGAGTTGAAATATTATTTAATGTTTTAGAAATGTCTTAAATTGACCATTTATTTAATGAAATTAATACAAATGTGGTTAATGACGATGCTAATCCACTCAAGTTGTGAAAAATAAATGTTTTTAATAAAATTTAATCTTGCTAAAATTACGCTTTGTGTCTAAATTTTTAACGAATATCAAATTTAGAATCTTTAGAAAAAGCTTAACCATTTATTGTCCTAAAATGTTCAACATTTGAAATATTTTTGGTTCATCTTAAAACCTTGATTAATTTAACGGGTTATTTCGAGCATTTTGAAACAAATAATGTGTTTCATGAAATTGCCAATTCAAAAAGCAGGAAAAAGTGATTTCTTATATTAATAGTTTTAGTACAAATGTCTAAATGAGGTTTTTTAATGAAATTTCAATATGTTGATTTTATATAACAAAAATTTCATTAGTTGTGGAAAAAAAATAGTAAATTAAAATAAAAAATTATTAACTTTATATAGAATTACGAACATTTTATTCTTATAATTCTTCACAATTACGAATTTAGAACTTCGTTTAAGAAAGTACGATTTTTCTCTAAATTTCATTTTAACATTTGAAATTAATTTGTAAAGTCGTAAAATGAGTTTCTAAGCGGTTAATTTCAGGACATTTGAAAAAATAATTGGTTTTCATTGAAATGAAATTTCAAAAAGAAGAAAAAAAGATTTTATTTAATAGGTTTAAGGTGTCTTAAATAATTTGAGTTTTTAAGTGAAATTTCAATAATTTGTTTTAATATATACCAAAAATAATTGCAGTTAGTTGTGGAAAACCTGTTTTAATAAAAAAAAATTATATACAAAAATTCTAAAAAAATTACGCGTTTTTCTTAATTGTTCACATTACAAATTTAGAACTATTAAAAATACGATTTTTTTCCTAAATTTCAATATTCGAAATTATTTGGTAAAATTCTTAAATATGATTTTTAAGCAATAATTTCAGCACTTGAAAAAATAATGTGTTGCATGAAAAGCAATTTCAAAAAGCAGAAAAGAGAATTCACTAATTGTTTTAGGTGTGTCTTAATTGGACGTTTTTTAATGAAATTGCAATATTTGATTTAATTAATCATACCAAAATATCGTCCATAGTTGGGAAACCTTTGTTTTAATAAAATAAATTTTTAACTCAATAAATTACACCTTTTTCTTAAATTTTCATGAGAAAAAAGAAAGAAAAATTTATAATGTTTATGGTATCCAAGTTATTCAACTATTGAAAAATTAATTAATTCAAAATCTTAAAATGGTTTTTAACGGTATTATTTCAGCATTTGAAAAAAATTAATGTGTTTCATTGATATGCTATTTCAAAAGATATACAGAAAAGTTGAATTTATTAGCAAAATATGGGATGTTCTTTAAATTGACGTTTATTTAATGAAATTTCAATAGTTTGTTTCTGTTAAAGGAAAATAGATTCTTTAGATTTTAACACATGTTTATAATAAAAAATTTAAACTTCTACAATATTAAGCCATATTTTCTTAAAATTTTAATCAGATTACCAATTTAGAACTCTTAGAAGTACCATTTTTCCTAAAATTTCAACATTTGAAATTTATATTGAGTTAAATCTTAAAGATTGGATGACTTTATTAACCGGATATTTTCAGCATATTGAAATAATAAATGTGTTTCATTGAAATTGCAAAATTTCAAAAAAGCAGAAAAGAGAATTATTAATGTATTTTAGTGTCTTAAATTGAAAGAGATATATATTTAAATGAAATTTCAATATTTGTTTTTATATACCAAATATTTCATTAGTTGTGAAAACCTGTTTTAATAAAAAATGTTACCTTCTAAAATTACGTGCTTTTTCTTAAATTTGCAACATTACAAATATGGGTTTATTTATTTTTAACGATTTTTCTAATTTCAACTTTGAAATATTATGTTGATTAAATCTTAAAATTGAATGCTATTTTACGGTTAATTTCAGCCATTTGAAAAAATAAGTGTTTCAATTAAAATGCAAATTTCAAAAAGCAGAAAGAGAAATTTATATATTGTTTTTAGGTGTCTTAAATTGATCTTTTTTAATGAAAGTTCAATATTTGTTTTTTATATACCAAAATATATGATTTAGTTAGTTGTGAAAACCTGTTTCTAATAAAAAAATTTTAACTATTATAATATTACGCTTATTATTTAAAATTATTTTATATTATTATATTTTATTATTATTACTGGTAATTAATTGTAGTAGCATTATCATCTTTCTAATATGTAATATCTCAGACAAAATGTACCGCCAAACACAAAAGAGCATGTTTGGAAAAAAATAATGTAGTTAATGGGCTAGAAATAGCTTTAAGATTGTTACCAGTCAAATAAATTTGAAAATATGGAAATTGTGAACTAATTTATCTTGGGGAAACAGGTTGTAGTTAAATTTCAAATGTGTCACAAACTTTAGTGGATCTTGGTGAGATGGTTTTCGAGAGTTACAATTTTACTTTCAATGAAGATTTTATATCTTCTACTCTTGGACTATAAATCATTGATGGTTAAAGCAGTATTGGAAATTAGTCCTGGAACCTTTTAAAATGCATTATATATTTTTTTTTAAACTAGAGATATAAAAAATGAAACCCATTTATGCTTGAATCGTCTGGTAATTGGATTGTTAGAGGAATAAATATTGAGGAGAAGAGGAAAGAGTTGATGGATGTATTTAGAAAGGGTAATTTTGTTTTGCTTGATGCAACTAAAACTAAGATGATGGGAATCTGTGAAGACGAATAGTGTGAGGTGAAATGTGTGTGTATGTGTGCTGGAGCGGGGAGAAATGACGAAGGGAGAGAAGGAATTGCGATTCTGATGAGTGATTAGTGGCACAGAGAAATGGCGGATTTTGTTTTTGTGTCTATTAAAATACTAATAATTAAATTTTGTTATGAGATGGTCGAGGCATGTTTTTGTAACATATGGTCCATCTGAGGGCGATGTTGAAGAGAGTGTGACTTTCTGGGATAATCTAAACAATATTTTGGATAGGGCTTCTTATTCATTGTGTTGGGTGACTTGAATGGTTGGATAGGTGATCGAAAATAGGATGGTATAAAAGGTGCCTTTGGAGTTGAGGAAAATGTGAGAATAGTAGAAAGGTGATTAATTTCTGAGGAGAGAAACATGTGTGTAAGAAATACTTTCTTCGAGCACAAGAGTAGAGTTGTTGTCGGTAGAGATGGTATCTAAGTGAAAAGTACAAATGATTTGTGTTAGTAAAGAAGGAGATGTTAAAGTATGTGCTGGATGTTATATCATTGAGGAGCTTTGGGATTTGAACATCAGATCATTAGGTTGTTTTATGTACGATTAATTTAGCGTGGACATGGTCGTAAAGGAAGGAGATAAGGAAGGAGGGGGGAAGAATTAAGTGTGAAAATTTGAGTGAACAAGGTTATAAGGAAAAGTATGTGAGAGCAGTTGCTAATACATTAGTTGAATATGAACAAGATTAGAAGCAAATCTAGACGCAAATGAAAGAAGCCTTTGTTAGTGATGCAAGGGAAGTATGGGGACCTGCTAAAGTGGGAAATAAGAATATTAATAGTGAGTGGTGGAATGTAAGGGCGATGTTAAAGTTTAAAATTTAACAAAATCTGTATGGTTGAATGGACTAAAAGAAACCTATGAGATCTCAAAAGAATGGTGCATGGAAATCCATAAGGTGAAAAAAAGGAAGGCTAAGGCCCGTATTTATAAACGACACCTTTTCTCTACCTTTGGCCAAGTATCACTTCAGATTCCTCCCTTAACGGAAATTCGAATTTATGAACGCTCCTTGAGAATTTTTTGGTTTAAGGAAATCTTGAAGTCGTAAAAATCTTGGAGAAATTTTTCAATTATTCAAGGTAGCGGCGAACCAACCTTGAGCCTTGTTGAGGATTGATTTCGCTAACAGCAGCCATTTTGTTTTTTCATTGTACAATTTGTCGCTATTCTTATTTTATTTATCTCATTTGTTGGTACTTGTTATGTTGATGATTTTGTTAAATATGTACTTTTCGTGTAAGAAAATACTCAGAAACCACCTAAATAGGCTCACACTGGAGAAATAGGCAACGGGCAAGTAGCAACAGGCCCTAACTTTTTCTAACAAGCAGCTGCAGACGATATTTTTATCATTCAACTTATGTATCTAGGTTATGCTCAGCCTACGACAATGCCGATCAGAATAACTGAAACTAATAAATGTGAAGTAACATATCCTCAAAACTCGAAGTATTTAAACGCGTTTACATTATTTCATTATTATATATTTTTTTTTATATTTCTAAGCATGTAAAATTATATACATAAATATATATATATATATATATATATATATATATATATATATTTTTTATTTTAAATAATATATATATATATATATATTATATATATATACTATATATAACTAATATATAGTATATATATTATATACTATAATATATATATATATATATATATATATATATATATATATATACTATATATATATATATATATATATATACACGTTTTGTTTTTTCGGCATTTACATTGTGTTCATTGGTTAATGATTCCTGACATCATGAAATATGATGACGTTTTCCTTGTAAAGTTTTCAATAGGTAGCTCCCGAAAAAGTAAATGATGGTTTATAAATATTAACTTTTTTTAAGATTCTTAGGCAGTGGAGAAATACTTCTCTGAGGGGTACCTTTACGCAAAGTCGAGTCGTTTCTCAAATAGCATTCATAAATACGGGCCTAAAAGTTGCATAAGTAGGAGGAGAAAGGAGGAAAATGAAAAGTTTGGAAGGATGATGAATGGAGATTTACAAGGGATTAGGAAGCTCTTCTGGAAAAAAAGTACATAAGGTTAATAAAGAGAAAATGTAAGTGAAATTTCATAGAATAATAAGTAGGGATGGCACTTTCGTGACTGGTGAAATGGATGTGAAGAGATTGTTGAGGAAACATGTAGAAACCTGCATAACATTAGCAGAGATGTGGAGGTGATAGTAAATGTGTGTGGGCTTGATGATATAATGAAAAATAGGTATTTTGAGAAGAGGTAATTAGTAGAGAGTAGGTAGTAGGTAGAGTAAGAAAGTTGAAAAATGGTAAATCTGAAGGTATTGATGGAATTACTGTAAGAATGTAAACGACATTGTGATTGACCTGATATGAAAGTTGTGTAACAAAACGTTTGGGGAGGGAATAGTTCCTAAGGATTAGAGAAGAGCAGTAATAGTACCTTATATAAGGAAAATAGAAATAAGGGGAACTGTAGGAACTATAGGGGAATTAGTTTACTAAGTGCTGTAGTGAAGAAATATTCTGGTATTTATTTTGGTAGAAAGAGTGTGTTGATTGACTGGGGTGCTTTTTTGGCGAAGAATAAGGTTCAACCAGAAGTGGTAGAGGATGTGTATATCAAAACTTCACATTGAAACAAATTATTGAGAAAATGAGAGAGAAGAATAAAAAATTGTTTTAGTTTTATGGGCTTGGAACAGGCGTTTGCCTGAATAAAAAGGAAAGCTCTGTTTCAAATGTTAGTGATATACTCTATTTGTTGTTGGTAGACTTCTGAATGGAATCAAAGTGTGTATGACGATAGTGAAAAGTATGTAAGAATAAATGGTAGCGAAATTGAATGGTTCAATAATAATAGTGGAGTGAGGCAGGGATATGTTATGTCTCCTTAGCTATTTAAATTGTATATGTAATAGGTGATGAGATAAATAGACGAAGGGGTCGTAGTGTAGGGATTTAGATTGAGGGAGAATAGTAGAGAGTGAAGGGTTCCTTATTTATTGTACGTTGATTATTTGGTTATGTGTGGAGAATGTGAAAAAAGTTTGGGTGGATTGGTAGAAGGTTCTGGCAAGGTGAATGTGATTTGAAAGCGAATGTTGATAAGAGTAAGGTGATTGATGGTAGTGAATGAGGAGAGTTCGGGTGTGAGTTCATGTTGGATGATGAGCAAATGAAACAAGTATCTGAGGTTGAATATTTAGGCTATATGTTGGATGAAAAGGGAACAGATGATGTTAATTGTAAGGGGAAAGCTGTGAATTTTTAGTAAGATGGCTGGTGCAATAAAATCCTAAGTAAAGACAAAACGAGTAAGTCTTGAGTGCTCTAAAGGTTTTGCACGAGGGTATATTGTTACCGGTGTTAATGTATAGCAGAGAAACTTTATTGTGAAATAGGAGGTATAGATCAAAGGTACAATCTTTTCAAATGGATAATTTAAGGGACGTGTAATTTGTGAGAAGAATTGATAAAATGAGGAATGAATGAGTTAGGGAAGTGTATAAGGTGAAGAAAGACTTAAATAAAAGAATAAACGAGAGTGTATAAAGATGGATTGGTCATATAAAAAGATGGATGATAGCTAGTCATTTGGTTGAGCGTATGCATAATAGTGAGTGTGATGGGAATCAACCGGCTAGGAGACCGAAGAAAACGTGGTTTGAGTCAATAAAGAAATGTCTGAAGGAAAAGAATGTGAGTTTGGTAGAGGCGGGATGAAAGATGCATAATAGGAGGGAAATGATGGGGTTTTGTGAGGAAGTATGGTTGTGAGCCTGACACAGGCAATGAATCTTACATCGGCGAGATACCATAATAAGGGTCCGTCGCAGCCTTGTGAAGATCTAGGGTGGATTTTTTGTCTGCGACGGTTTCTCACACAAGGATATTTTCTTCTAACTTTTCTGTTTCCGGTGTATGTTCAGCACCTCACCCCAATCTTGGGAAATAAAGAAGATAAATAAGTTTGTTTATTTATGTCATAATTAATTGTTTTTCAAATTTTAAAATTATATTTGTTATTCTGTTAAGCCAATAAGAGCAGATGAAGTGCAAAACCTAAGTTCTTAAGAAGAAAACGTATTCCACTAAAATCTAAAATTGATAATTTTGGCAATTTAATTTCATATTAATTAGGACCATATAATAAAATTATTTTAAATAAGAGTTATTAAAAATTTCATGAAATATACTTGCACTGTATATATATATATATATATATATATATATATAAATTAGTATAAATATACATTATATATATATATATATACTATTATGTATATATATATTATATATATATATATATATGACTTTATAATTATTATAATATATATATATATATAGTATATAATAAGGTGGCATCGTAAAATGCATTTAGAGCGACTTAACATTTTTTGCTCACATAAACTGAGCGTTTGGTGGGCTGAAAGGATGCTTTAAAGCCATTTATGAACGAGATATCAAGTGAAATATGAGAGTATTTTGAGGCTTTTTAAAAAGGTAGGGGAAAATCCACGGTTGCTTTTTTTGCCACTTTTCAACTCGAACCTTTTTGGAGAAAACTTCTTCTCTTCACGATCATTCGATGAAGATGTGAACCTTTTATTTATGAAGAGTTCTAACTTTAAATATGACTTAGTCTTTTCATATATATATATATATATATATATATATATATATAGATATGCAAATATTTATATTATATATATATATATAATACTACTATATATATCATATATATACATATTATATATATATATTATTATAATAATATGATATATATAATTTTTATATATATAGTATATATGATATATATTAGTATAATATATATATATAATATATATAATATATTATATATATATATATATATAATTATATATATATATACTCATATATTAATATATACTATATATATATATATTATTATACTATATTATACTATATCATGCAAATTTTCTACGAACAAATTTAATCGGCGAGGTATTTTTTCCTCAGCCAATGTTTGGAAATAAAAGGGAAAAATTTATGAACAGAAAAAGACAAACTTTCTTTATGAAGGTGAATTTCATTATAATTTAATTAATATTAACAAAAAAATTAAAATGAAATTGCTATATATTTTTTTAGGCTTACGCCTAGGCTTTTAAAAGTAAGCTTAGGCAGTTTATTTCAGTTTAAATTTGATGTATCTACGTAAAGTTTGTGGAGTGAATGTTGACGCTTATCAAATGTTTTTTTTTTTTAATTAACGAATACCGTAGGTGAGATACATGTTGCCCCCAGGTGCATGGGACATTATATTTATATATATATATCATATATATAATTATATATATATATATATATATTATATATGATATATATAAAAATATATACACATAATATAAAGAGCTATAATATATATTTAACACTGGTATATATGGTATATGTATATAATATTATATATATATATATAGGATATTGCTATATATATATAGGATATATATTATATATATACTATATTAGGGTAGAGATATATGTTATATATATATATGGTTTATATATTATATATATATATATATATATATATATATATATATATTATTCGACATAGGACATATATGGAAGAGGTTTTCGCAATGATGATGATTCTGCCAACATTTTCTTTTGCAAGATATTCAATGCTTTTCATTCATTTTATTAAAACATTTCAACACCTAAATATTACATGAAAATCTTTGAAAATTTGCAAAGATATATAATGTCTTCTTTTTCCAATGAACTTTAAAAGCAAGAGCTTCGACAAATAAAAAGTAATTTATTAACTTTTTAATTTCGATGGATGATTTTCCAAAGAATCTTTATTCATTCTTGAGTTTGATTTTTTTTTTTAATAAATGGAATCTATTTTAAACTGAAACGACAGAATAGCATATAAGGTACTGTTCATTTTTATTTTTGTATTTGAATTAAAATGAAGTATTAAAATAATTTTTACCTATCTTACATTAGATTTTTATTGGTACATTTCATAATTCAATCCTTTCAAAAAATGCATATTTAGTGCATTTATATGCTTTATAATCCAACCTTTTTAAAATATGTATAATAGCCATGAATCCCAAATTTGTATTTCACCCCATTTTATGGGCAAATTTCGCAACTCGCATGAATTATTTATTTCGATTTGTCAGAATTGAGTCAATATGTTTGTAATATATTTAAAACTGCAGTAAACAGCTTCCCTCACTAATATTTGTTTACAATATTGTTTTGCAATATATTTGATACATTATTGTAAATAAATATTTGGTATTCAGCTTAATATATTTGTTCGTTATAAGCTTTTTAAGATGCATTTTAATTGCCTTATAAGTACCGAACAGTATCCAATAATGCCTAACAATTTACTCACTTTCTCCGCATTTAATAAAGAATAATAAATCAAGAGAAACAGTACGTTGCCAGAATAAATTATTATTATTATTTATTCTGGCAATGTATCTTTAGATTTACTCACTAACTCACTAACATTCATTACACGAGATTTGTGGTCTATTAGTATTCAAAGAAGGCAAAAGTATGGAAAAAAAATTTTCTTCTTTTATTTTCTTTAATTCGTATTTCCTTTTGTGGAAGGTTTATGTTAAAAAGTAAGGAAACATTTTCTTTCTCAGTGAAAGACTTGACAGGATGAAGAGGTCATTTGCTCCCAAAAGAGCAGATGAAGTGCAAAACCTTAGTTCTTAAGAAGATAAAGTATTCCACTAAAATCTAAATTTCACGCATGTAAACAACTAAAAGTAAGTACACTATATATATATATATAATATATATATATATAATATTAATATATTATTATTATATATAATATTATTTTATATATATATATATATATTATATATTATATATATATTATTACAATCAGCTTTTATCAACATTTAGAAATGATCTGAAGAATCGAAGAACATGTCATATAAACATTTATATAATAAAGCTAATATATTATCATAAATATAATATTATAATAATAATAATAATAATTCCCTACCTATAAAAACACTATTATATCCTTCCATTCACTACTAAACTATTTTATATAATTCGCAAAATATTTTTATAAGTAAATAGATATAAAATAAAATCAGCTAATTAATTTAAATATATATATTTGTCCTTTACTTTTATATATATATATATTATATAATTGATATTATCTAATATATATATATATACGCTATATATAGTATACGGTTAACCATATATACTTAAAAAGGAGTTGAATTTTTCTAAAATTCAATATTCTTGGATAAAATTGTTTGATATTTTTTTACTTCTGTTATTTTATTATATTTTTATATATAAAATTATAACAATATATATAAGGATTTTAAATTGGGGAGAATATTCGGGTCTCAGCTTTTTTAAGTCGGCGGCTCGTCGATAAAAAGTATTATAATAGTGTGGTTTGTGGTATCTGACATTTTCATCACTTACAAATCAATTCATATATAAGATAGAAAACTTTTTATTTTTTATGATATTTATATATATTATATATATTTGGATTTTTTTATATATTAAGACCATATTTATAAATATTATAATAAGCCTTAACCTTAATATATACGTAGGCACAATATAATAGGATCATGTCGATTATTCCGCCTCACACCAGCCTCATATTAACTCCCCCCCACTATACCCACCCGAGTTGCTCATACATTCGTACACTATTTTCCATAAAATTTAGTGAAAATTGCTTAAAGTCAAATTGAATTGGAGCGTTGAATTTAGATTTAAAGCAGCTTCACACTCGTGATTAATCCATTTAAAAAAAAAAAAAAAAAGTTCAATGATCTTTGAGATAAAACTAATACACAAATATCTTATAAAGAGTTTCTAACCTGCTTATGTATAGTTAAAAATATCTATTTAAACAATTCTAAAACTTTTCCACACTTAACATATATTAAATAGTATATATTTTTGTATAATTTATTATATATATCACTACTTGAATTTAGTTTAAAATAATAAAATAAACGAAATTATATAATATACTTATATCATCTTGGAAATAACTTTTTAATACTTTAATTAAGAATTAAATATATATTTAAAAAATAAATAAAAAGATTCGTGCTCAAAAACTTACATCCTTGAGAGGACGGTATTAATTCTAAGAGATGAGCTCAAATATATTAATATAAATTATTTATATTAATATTAATATAATCTTAATTATTAACTATATTTATATAATAATGTATTTCATTTATAAAAATAAATATTTATAATATATATTATAATATATAATAACTAATATATACCATATATATTATAATAATATCAATATATATTATATTTTTTTATATATATATATATAATAAATATATAATTTATAAATTATATATATATAAATAAATATTTATATTATATATAGTATTTAAATATAAATATAATGAATCTTCCCTCTAAAAATCAATTATTTACTCTAAAATTAATCTTACAATATATTTTTATATTATTTTATGTAATTTTTATATATATATAATATTCAAATTATATAATATATATTAAATTATACATATAATAATTATATATAAATATTATATTATATATTAAATTATAATTAATTAATAATAATATTTTTATAATATATATATATTTAAATTAATCAATTATTTATAATAATATATATATATATATAAATATAAATATATTGCCCGGAAAAAAAAGTTTTTAATTAGCCCCCCAATACCCTATGTATTATGGGGTGGAGGAAAGTTAAATTTTACTCCTATTGTGAAGTATTATTCATATAATGAATTATATATTTTAGGTACCTAGATAGGGTTTATAAGTACTATTACATTCCTCATTCTTACTTTCCGAACTAAGGAGCTATAATCTCAATAGAATAGTAAAATAAAATAGTTACACCCTTTAAAAGTTAACATATATTACTACGAGAGAGGAGAGATAGGAGAAGAGAGAGAGATGTATGAAATTATAAACCTACTGATTCTTTCACACACCACAACAACAGCAAGTGAGATCTACTCCTGACAACGCACAACCCCACATAATTTTCGTTTCGTTTGCCGCCGAGTACGTTTAAATTTGGAACATTGAGAGTTCCATTTCCTGAATCGTGTCTCGTATCAATAAATGTTGATATTCTTGTATTGTAAACATAAGGCGGGTTTATGTTCGCTTATTGAATATAAGCCAACAGCAAGCGCCTATATCCATCATGTAGTATCATCAATCGTCACCGAGACACGGTCATACTTCTCAAGAACACAGAGATGATTCTCACAAAATGTATTAAGTGGCCAGTGATTAAATGTGTTGCATCTAATGTAATGATATGACATTTTATGCCAAAATTAAACGATCTGAAATAAAATTGTTGTAATAACCAGGTTTTTTTTTCATTAATAATACCAACTCATCTGAGGAGTTTTTTATTTATAAGACTTATAGACTATCAACCTTTATATTTCTTTAATATTTATCAATATTTAAGAAAATTAAGAAGTCATATAATCTTCATATTGTATCGTAGCATCACTTAACGTAATTTATTAAATGGTAGGTTTGCGCTATATATTTACCTCGCCGAACTCCCAGTGTCTATCGAGCGCCGCCTGATATTTCATACTACCTACTACCAATATAACTACTTAATAAGTTATTCACTATATAAAGTACCCGAATAATAATAAAGGATTTATTTTAAGTATAATTATATATATTAAGTAAAGTTTATTATATCTTTATTTAAAGGTATTTATATATTATTATCTACTTAATAATAAGTTTAGGGGCAGGTTATTATCGTGAGCTTTATAAAAATAATATATCATATAAGGTGTCTATTCTTTTGGTGAGTGAAAATAAGTTATATATACTATAAATTAATTAAAATAAAAGATTATACTACTATATATACTGGAGTATATACCCATATATACTACCCCCGCCCATCACCCTACAAATCCTTAATAAAGTATATTTTATATTACTTATTCTAATGATGTTAATAAGAATATTTAGGCTGAGATTTTTATTAAAGGTATATTTTTTTTATCATAAAATTAATTAGTATATAGTCCCTAAAACTCATACTATTATACAGTTATTTACTCTATAAAGTTGTAGGCTGGTTTTTGGAGTTTATAATATTTTATTTAAATTTAAGTAGGATAAATAGATACAAAGCTAATATAAATTTATATAAGTTACTATATTATGAGTATTTAAATAAGTATCTTCTCCCTAAGTTCCCCTACGGTTGCTATGATTCCCTTCCAACTGGATTGACACAGGATTAAGTATAACTCTCTACTTATCAATCCTTTTACACAGTTTATTACCTTAAAATGATTTGGAGCTAGGGAGATCTTTCCCACTTACTTTTTATATAAGTTACTAAAATAATAGGAATAAATATTTAATTTCCTCCTTATATATTATAATATATAGTTATTCATAAAGTTTATTTTTAGGGGGTTTCTTTTTCTTGTGAAAATTTATTTCGGCTATTTATAAGATGTTGACATTCTCCACGGAAAAAACGAACAATCTATATAAAACATACTGTTAGTTACAACAACAGATGGATAGTCAATGTTCTGAGAGTTAAATTAGCACATTAGTAGATGCGTGGGATATTCACGAAGTCTTCTCATAGTGAGCAATATACTACTCGTTCACTTATTTAACTAGTGTTAGCGAAGGGCTTTTATCGCAGCGTATTAAGAGCTTGTATAAAAATAGTAGCTTTAGTCTTACTTTATTTTTCTCAGGTGTTAATTGATGAATGTGAGTAGGTTCGCTAAAGTTTCGTATTAAGTCCACTTGGCACAACTCATAATTAAAGAGTCAATAGCAAAGTGTTCCACAACAATTATTGTGGGATATTTCATATATATACTTATTTTATATGTCATTTTGTATTCCAGCGTAGGGGTCCCTTTCTGTGCCCACTCTATATCATATCTACCCCGCCCCTTGGAGCGGGGATGCACCACCGCTCTGTGCAACACTCGAGCCCGCGGTCCGGCCGGGGTTTGTTTTTTGTTGATCATAATACCATCCTTCCTAAAATCCTCGCCTTTTATTCTTAAAACTGAAATTAAAAAAAATGGAAAGCAGATCATAAAATATAACAATTCAAATTACCTAATTAAATAATAATATAATCAATAATAATAATTAATATATTTATAATATATAATAATACAAATCAATTATCCATATTTAATATACCATCAAATACAAAGGACAAATAATAATAATACATTTACATAATTCAATAAATAAATAATAATACAATTAAAAAATAATTGAGTTAATTTGAAATAGAAATATTACTGAAAACTTAAAAATGCAAATAACCATGCTATATATATATAATTGAGATAATAAATATCGACACACGAAATATATAGAAAAGCTCTCGAAATTTTCGCTTCAAATTGTTTTTCTTTATCGAAAATTCACGAACACAATTTTTAAATTTTATCTCCCTCCTCGTATTATATATTGGTTTCTATGAGCATTCTTATAATTATAATGTCCAATTATATATAATATACCCAATATATATACCCTAATATACCCATAAATAAAGACTTTATATAAGAGTCCATTATAAATAAAAAAAGGCTATCAGGGGGTTTTATTGAAAGCCAAAAGTAGAAAATGCTTATATTTAGGGAATATTCTATATACATGGGTAAAACAATAATAAATAAATAATCCAACAAAAGCTGAACAGAAAAGAGGTAATATATATACGGTTTTATTCCACACTTATATACATGTTCTTATTATTAACAGTAAAAACCTATATAATCTATAACATAATATAAAAAGATCCGATAAATGTGATATATCCGTACGTACTATTCATTTTAAAAAACGGTTTGCTAAAATAATATTATCATCACTTTCTTTTAAAGCAGTTAGGCATTTTTTTTGGTTGAATAGATACATTAAGAATGCCACCATTAGTGTCCTACACAATCTGAAACTTTTACTATTCTATACCTTGTTATGGGATTCCAGAATTAGGGGGGTGTTTGCACCATCAAGGAGTTATATTATGTACCCACTAGTCATTCTGGAAAACATCCATACCCGCCGCCTACAGATAACGAAGCAGAGATTAAAGTATCAAATATAAAAAGAGAATATCACATCTGTACCCATCAAGTGATTGTTTAGGTGGTAGTGGCATATGGGGAGAAGTATACTATAAGTTATTCTCAATAAATCAGAACTGAATAGTATTATTATAATCAAACCTACCATGGCTCGTTCTAAATGATGTGTCAACAAGCGTTCAGCGTGAAGAACCTCTCATTTTATAATTTACGCGGAAACAAAAAAAAAAAAAATGGTTTTTCCCGTCAGCAGATCTCAAGCTGAATCGCTTTATTGCCACGACTCCATTATTATACCACATCATAGTATCATGCTAAAAGATCTCCATGATTGTTCAACATATGTCCAGTTTTTACATTTATTTTCGCGTGTTTTAAGGGGTAGTGTTCAATATGTTGGGGAACGTATTATCTACGTGTCTTAAGTGCCACATTTTCAACGCTTTCTTTTTTTTTATGAAACATATAATAAATATTGCGACCCGTATTAAAATTCGGGAGTGTTTTCAGCCAATTTGACTCTATAAAAACCAAATCTGTAGCTTTTTTCCTCTAAAAGCGTCGTTCTTATTGTTTTTCTTGTAATCTGGTAGGTCATTCTTTCAGAAATTTTGCCAATTTTCAAACGAACCCTGTTTTTTGAAATTTGTTTATTTTAATTGAGATTTTTTGTTTCAAAATGAGATTCCATCTTGAAAAATGATTGCATTAGATTGGGATAAAAATCCAATTTTCCTTGCCACTCATTAGTATTCACAAAGACGTTGTTCGAGTTTTTGAGTTTTGTGCTTAGAGCGTTGTCCAATTTTTAAAACACACTTCATTTTGATTTTAAAAATGAAAAATTGCGGAGAGATGGTTTTTTTTCTGTTCTTTTGCGAAGGTTCCACATCCGAAGGTTGCCATAATGAATAGTTCAGAGAAAAAACGGATCATAAAGGTTATTGTCAGAAGTTCTTCTAAACTTACCCTTTTAAAAAAATGAAACACAAAATGCATGTTATAGTTTGGAATTTGTTAGTCTGAACAAATTTTTATTAAAAACTTTTTGTGTTTTTTGATGTAAAAAAATCTTTTTAATATAACAAAAAAAATTATGTCCAAGTCCAAAAGAAGATGCATCTTGCTTGACTCTGGAAGCCCAGAAAATTTGATGATGATCGGACAACGTAGGGGATATATTAAGTTTTATTAGAGAATAATCATTTCACTTTTACAACGTTATTGATTCATTATGAGAAAAAAAACAGTCATGGAGAGAATTTACCTATTGACTACTTTCATCTGATTTGTTTGACGTCCGACCTCTTCTACTGTATATTTCATGGGCGTATTGTAGTTTTAATCCCCCTGAGCATTTTTAGTCCACAAGAGCTATGTGGCAAACCACAACAATACAAAACTCCGCACTCACCCCCTCAGAGGCACGGGTTTCTCTTGTTCCCTGTCTCACTATCTCTATCCCTACCTCCAATGGCAGTAATCATTATATAGATCCCCCATCCACTTTCTACTCCTCGAGCGTTGCCCAGGCCTGCGCGACTCGACAATTCCCACCACACTCATAACACTATAATACCGCCATACCACTACTGTCATCATACTTCCTCAGAATATGAATCAACTATCTAAATAATAGCTACCGTTGAATTACTCTCATTTACGCGCCCCGCCCTTCCATCAAGGCACACAACTGGGGCACTTCTCCTAAATGCATTTTCATTTCCTAATATAAACATCAACACTTAGTTTACAGTCAACGACCTCCCCCAATAGAGTTATTGTGAACAATTTATACCTTAGATCTATCCACTTTATTCCCACGAACCCCACTGTTCCTCCCTCACTACTATACTAAATTTTAACAGCGGAGGGAGGCTTAACTATATCCTTATTTTTCGTAAACTCCCTACCGCACTCAACACTTAGTCCATTTCTAAGCAATCCACATGAGATGCTGAAAAATTATACCTCCTTCCTACCTTCCCTAACCACATTCACCCTAACTTAGCTCCAGCTACCATCTGCAACCATCATAATAACCTTTTCATCACACCATCATATTCCTGTATTATTTATACAAACTGTGGATCACTGATATATGTTCCAGTTTGCTCTGTCTATCTGACATGTACATTCAACACGCGAGGCTCTGCCCTTCACTCACAATCAAAACCTTACTCTTATTCTAACTATTACTGTCAACCCCCTACTAATTTACAGCGTTCTGGCAAAAGCCCCTCTACAAACCTTCAAAACTCACTCTAACAGATTCTTTACACAAAACCAAATCAAAATCCGCATGAAGAATTTAGGTTGCACCTTCCACTTCTCTTATCCCGTCGATATAATAACCATACATTTCTATAATAAATTCTACAGCACCATTAAGCTCTGTCACCCCCCTTCATATTTTTTTTTCATACCCCCATCCATAATTCAAAATAATAACCACGGAACCAAAGCACATTCCCTTTTTCCCCTCCCGAGTACCTTAATATTAAACCAATCCATCCTTCATTAACACATAAATTGTTCCGGTTCCAGTTTAACTACTCTACATCACGCTTCACGTTGCGTCATACATACTTTGATTCCATCAGAAGCCTACACTCATCACATATCTCACTAATCACAGTTTCTGCCACAGGCTTCCTTATTAATGAAACTGTCATACGCTTGTTGCAAGTTCCATAAAGCCTAATACAATTTATCTCCTTGTCTCTTATTTTTGCATTCATTAGTTTCAAGTCTTCCTATTTTCCTCCTTATTTAATATCAAATATCTTTCTTTTGAGACCTCATCATTTGCTTTTAGCTCATTCAACCACACTCTTTTTTGACTTTAAAACCGCTTGCACATCGCTTCATTTTACCATTCTGTCTGAGATCTTAGTTTCCTATTTATAGCACATACAAATACTCACTCTTGCACTACTACAACAAAGGATCTTTCATTTGTTGTCCCAGATTTTTTTCAGTTTCACATCTTGTGTCATCATTTTACTGATTTATTTGCAATCGTTCTTAAATAATTTTCCTTATTACCTTTTTCATTTAACTTCTCCCTTTTAATTCTTACCACTTCCTTTCTTACCTATTTCCTCTCCATCCAAGCCTCCAGTATTTTAATCTTACATAAAACAACATAATGATCCGATAATCACATCCCAAGAACCTTCACTTATTTAACATCCACCACATGCTACAACATGGCTCTCATATTCCTTAACCATAAACACATATAAATAATTGCGAGATTTCATCCGCTCCTCTTCTTCCTTCATAGCCATACTCTACCTTTCACAAGTTTTTATAATCTCCAGTATTTAAACGTCTTACGAATTCCTCTGTGTTTGTATAAAAGTATTACTGGGTAGCATACGGTGAACCGAATCATTATAACCTATTCTCAAATAAATCAATCACCCTCCAACTATTCTCTTTTTCTCCCGTCACCTTAAATTTACTGTTATACCATCCTTTTTCTGATCATCTTTCCAACTATTTAGATCGCTCAACACAATCAATCTGACCCTCCTACCTACTCCAACTAAAGCATTATTCAGAGTATCCCAGAAAGTAGCACTTTCCTCAACATTAACCTCAGATGGACCACATGTTACAACCACACATACCTTGATCTTTTCAAACTTAAGTGTTATCATTAGAATTCTAGTACTCATAAAAACAAAATCCACCATAGCTCTTTACCACGTGTCACTCATCAAAATTTCAATTCCTTCTCTTCCCTTCTCATTCCTCTCCACTCCAACCCACATACATTTCATACCACATCACTCATCTTCAATGAATCCTTTCATCTTTGTTTCAGTCGTAGCGAGGAAATTAAACGCACCCTTTCTGAATACATCCATTACCTCTCTCCTCTTCTCCACGACATTTATTTCTCAGGCATTTCATGTTCCCAAACGATTTATTCAATTTCGCCAAAAGATAAGTAGCAGTGGGCGGCTAACCCAACTACCACTGTCCCTTTAGTCGCCTTCTACGACAGGCCGAACAAAAGCAGTGGGCAATTCTTTTGCTCCCACACATGGATAAATAAGGTAATGTATGTAAGGTTATATATATATATATATATATATATATATATATATATATATATATAATATATTATTATATATATATATTTATATATAATATATATATATATAATATATATATTACAATATATATATATATATATATATAATATATATATAATATATATAATAATATATATATATTATAAGTATATATATATATATATATATATATATATATAATATATATATATATTATTAATATATATAGTATATATATATAATGTGAAGGAGGATTTCTCCTTGCCTCACAATAATTATGTACACCTCTCATAATAACTCTGTATATCAAATTTACTATTAATTTTATTATATATGGAAAATATTTAACGACTCTTCCGAATGACTCCATTGTTGTAAAAATGAGTCGCTGCAAAATGCTGCCCGAGAGGGGAGGCAAGGGCAGTTAGTGTCTCGTATCATAAGAAGAGAGATGCATTAAATAAGGGCCCTCAAGTACAAGGAAAGAGGTTCGCTTAGAATTCGGCTTGTGAAAAAAAAGAACCGGAAAATGTTTGATCGTAGGAACTTGGTTTATAGTTAACTTCACTCAATTTTTATTAATTACTGTAAATTGGCCTATTGTGTTAATAATCGATTTTGATTGGTATTTAAACGTCCTTAACATAGATATCATTACTTACTATGTGATTTAATTAGTCTTAGAAATAAAAAGAATAAAAAGTAATTACTCCTTTTCATTATCACTGTATTAACTCGTCATAAGGGTTATTTACAAAGAAATGGTGACCCCGGAGTGACCTGATGAACACCCATACCTAACTGATCTGAAGAGTGTCAAACAGTGAATTAATTCAAACAGTGCCTAATTAAAACAGTGAAGTGAAAACAAACGCAAAATCCTAATAAACAAAATTCTAATCAGTGAAAAAAAGTGCCGATCAAAACACAAACACACACAAAAAACATACAAAATAAAATAAAACAGTTCAAATTCCCCGAAAAACCAGTGAAATAAGAAACTCTATCGCAATAGGCTTAAAAACTTTCCCCTAAACGAAAAAAGAAAAACCGTTAGAATTTGCCCAACTTTAAGAAGTTTCACCCAAATTGAAACAAGAAGCAAGATGACTGTTACCACTTGGCCTGAAATCTCGAACCCCAATTCACTTATCCCTCACGAGGTTCCCCAAAATGGGGGAATGGGAGAAGAAGACAACTTTTCTCAAAATGGACAAGGAGAATCTTCAACTCACGAAAACAAGATAGACCACCTGATAGCGATACAGAGAAAAACGACGGAAGAAATGATTTCTCTAATTGGAACAATCAAAAACCTAATGAAGACAATATGCGAGAATTCAAGGAAATCTACAATCAACATTGACGATCAAGACTTAATACAGGGAAACGTAGAAGCTCCTCTCTGGTTCCAACAACGGGGGAATAAACACGTGGCGAAATACTTACTTTAGACGGAAAAATTTTAATATTAGAGGTAACAATTTTAGAAGTAACTTTTATAATAGTCATTATAATAATAGTCACAATAATAACGGTAATAGTAGAAAATGGTTTTATAATAATAATCATAATAATTTTAGTAGAAATAATTTTACAATGATCATTATAATGATAGTCATAATAATAACTATAATAATAGAAAATATTATTATTATAATAATAATAATAATCATAATAACGGTAGGAATTATAGCCATAATTACAGACATTTTGCTGGTATTCGTTATAGGAATTTTGGGGGGTTTACTTATGGGGGTTATCCGAAATATCCAGGGGGAGGGGAGAATGGCTTCCATCGAAGAAGAAAGTATTACGTTAACAATTTTAGAAATGCCTGCTACAAAATGGGTACTTTTAATGATTATAATTACGGGCGAAATAGAGGGATTAACCATAATAATGTTTATAAATGGACTAGATCTATCAACTATAGTAATAATTATAATAATGGACATGTAAATCATAATGGTAATTATAATAATTATAATTATAATAGAAACGCATATTATGATAATAGGTATAAATATGTTAGAAATACTGACTGTAATAATAAGCATGCTAGTGATAGAACTTTTAATTACGATAACGAAATTGGGGACGAGAATGTTAGTGATCTTGTTGTAGCTGCTATCACAGAGAGTGACTCTGATGGGGGATTAATTGTCCCTCCCGTGGAGACAGTTCATTCCGCGGGTGAAACGGGGGAAAGCTCGGAGGCTGATTCTGATTTTGATTTAGTACGTAGCTCGACGCATACGGAGCAAGAGGGTAGGTTAAGTAAAGATATAGAAAACGAGATATTTAAAAGTACTGAAATAACTGAATTGCGGGGGAGGGAAGAATACCGTAGCGCTCATGATTTAATTGCCGAGGCGCGAGTTGAGGAAGAAGCGAAAGACCCATGATATTATCTATTCTACCAATAATAATAATAATAGTAATGAAAAGAATAATAATAATAATAATAATAATAATGAAAAAAATAATAAAAATAATAATAATAATAATGAAAAAAATAATAAAAATAATAATAATAATAATAATGATGATGATAGCGACGATTATGATGATGTTTACTATATAAATTTCGGGAGTGAAAGGGATATAACATTTTTAAAGAAAAATTGTGTTAATGTTTCAACTGCAATGGCTACAAAAAGAGCGATTTTTATGAAATTTTATTCCGTTACTGATAGAAGAAGTATGAATAATTATTTGATAGATTGGGAAAGTTCTTTAAATTTAATACGACCCTCAGATGCTGATAGGAGTGGAGGTATAATAGGTTCTGTGACTGCGGCTAACGGGACATTGATATCTATTTATAATAAGAAATTGATTAAGATCGACATCGGGCTTGGAAGACAATTTGAATTATGGGCATTCGCTGCCGAAATTAGTTTTAATATTTTGGGTATAGCTTTTTTAGAGAAATATGGGTTTATTATTGACTTTAATTATAATTACATGATTGATCCTGAAACACTTCGCAACATTTCAATAGATGATGAAGTTTCTAGCTCCTCGCGCCAAATACGAAATTCACTCTTACCCTTATCTTGTCTCACTTTAATGGAATAATTTTATCTTCTTAAATTAAGAAGGTCTTTTATGTATTTTATAACAATGTATTGTAAGAATAGAATTTGTGTTTCGTAATAATAATGTCAAATTATTACTCAAAAAAAAAAAAAAAAAAAAAAAAAAAAAAAAAACCTTGTGAAGGCAGGATTTCTCCTTGCCTCACAATAATTATGTACACCTCTCATAATAACTCTGTATATCAAATTTACTATTAATTTTATTATATATGGAAAATATTTAACGACTCTTCCGAATGACTCCATTGTTGTAAAAATGAGTCGCTGCAAAATGCTGCCCGAGAGGGGAGGCAAGGGCAGTTAGTGTCTCGTATCATAAGAAGAGAGATGCATTAAAGTAAGGCCTCAAGATACAAGAAAAGAGGTCGCATAGAATTTCGGCTTGTGAAAAAGAACCGGAAAATTGTGTTTGATCGTAGGAACTTGTTATATTAACTTTCACCAATTTTATTAATGACTGTAAATTAGCCTATTGTGTTAATCAACGATTTGATTGTATTTAAACTGTCCTTAACATAGATATCATTACTTACTATGTGATTTAATTAGTCTTAGAAATAAAAGAATAAAAAGTAATTACTCCTTTTCATTATCACTGTATTAACTCGTCAAAGGGTTATTACAAAGAATGGTGACCTCCACATTAATAAAATTGGTGAAAGTTAATATAACAAGTCCCTACAATCAAACACAATTTTCCGGTTCTTTTCAATGAGCCGAAGCTTAAAATGCGACCTCTTTTCTTGTATCTTGAGGCCTTACTTTAATGCATCTCTCTTCTTATGATACGAGACACTAACTGCCCTTGCCTCCCCTCTCGGGCAGCATTTTGCAGCGACTCATTTTTACAACAATGGAGTCATTCGGAAGAGTCGTTAAATATTTTCCATATATAATAAAATTAATAGTAAATTTGATATACAGAGTTATTATGAGAGGTGTACATAATTATTGTGAGGCAAGGAGAAATCCTGCCTTCACATATATTATATATATATGTATATATATATTATATAATATATATATACTATATATATATATTAATATGATATATATATATATATATAATATATATATATATATAAATATATAATATATATATATATATATATATATATATAATATATATATAAAATAAAAATAATAATATATATATATTAAATATATATTATATATAATATATATATATTAATAATTATATAATATATTATATATATATAATATATATAATAATATATATATAAATATAGTATATATATAGATATATATAGTATATATTATAACATAATTAATATATATATATATAATAATTATATTATATATATATATATACATATATATATATATATAATTATATATATAATATATTAAATCTATATATATATATATATATATATATTATAATATATATCATCACCCAGTTTCTCCCCCAAGACTGGGGATAAGCTGCCCAGCATGCACGGAAACAGAAAAGTAGTAGATTTCAAGCACACTTAAACTATGCATCCGCTAAACCAACCGACTATCATCCATCCATCTCTTATTTATCACTTTCTTCAGCACCACATCAATTCTCTAACATGTTCATTCCTCATTTTCTTAATTTTTCTCACACCTAATTTGCCAATAAGATTGTCCATCTGAGCACATTGTACTTTGGATCTTTACCTCTTTATTCCAGACCATAGTCTCACTACTATACATTATCACAGGTATCAACATACCCTCCTGTAAGACCCTAGCTCACTTAAGACTTAGTCCTTTTACATCCACCAAGGATTTAATTTCACCAGCCACCTTCCTACCATTCACAACTTTCCTACAACACTCTGCATCATCCGTTCCCTTTTCATCCAACATATATTCCAAATATTTAAACTCAGTTTGCTTTCAAACCCCTCCTTTTACACACCCTGCTAAATCTCTCTTCTAATCCTCTCAAACACTCTTCAGATTAGACACACAAAACCAAATCATCCGCATATAATAGGTAGGAAACCCTTCACTCTTTTCCATTCTCCATCATTCTAACACATTTCCCAGCCAATCCACCTCTGAATTCTTGTCATAAGCCCATCCATATTACATAAATTGGAATAAACCAAGGAACTTAAACACATCCCTCCTCACTCCTCTATTAATATTAAACGAATCACTTTTGACTCCATTTATTCTTACACACGCATCACTATCATCATACATGCTTTTCATTCCATTCAGAAGCCTACCACCAACACCATATATCACTAACATCTGCCATAGAGCTTCCCTACTAATCCTGTTATACGCCTTTTAGAACTTCATAAAATCTAAATAAAATTTGTTTTTCTTCTCTCTCATTTTCTCAATCGTTTGTTACAATGTAAAGATTTGATCCACACATTCTCTATCACTTCTAAACGCACCTTGTTCTTCATCATACAGTCCTTTAGTAACTCGTCCCACTCTTTCGACCAAAATACCAGCATATATCTTCCCTACAACACTCAATAAACTAATTCTCTCATAATTCTTTCAGTTACCTTTATCTCCCTTACCCTTATATAATGGTACTATTAGTGCTCTATTCGAATCCCTCGGAACTCTACCCTCCATAAACGCTTTGTTACAGAACATCCATATTCAATCAATCACCATCTCGCCTCCATTTTTTATCATTTCACCAGCAGTTTCATCTATACCTGCAGATTTACCATTCTTCAACTTTCTCACTCTAGCCTTACTAATGACCTCATTCCCAAAATACCTGTTCCTTCTTGTACCATCAAACTCAAACATATTCACCATCACCTCTTCATTCCTGCCAAAGTTATGCAGGTTTTCGAAGTGTTCCCTCTACAATCCCCTCATATTCATTTCATCAGTTATGAAAACACTATTCCTATTCAATATTATAAGCAGATTCCCTTATTCTCATTCTTAATCTTTCTTGCCTCCTTCTAGAAGAGCTTCCTATGCCTTTGTAAATCCCAATTCATCCTCCTTCAAAACTATTCATTTACCTCTTTTTTCTTTCTAGGTATGAATCTTTTAATATTCCTTTTATCCTCCTTATATAATTCCAAACATCTTTCATTTGAAACCTCATCATTGGCTTTTGGTATACATTCAACAACGCTTTTTTTTACTTTTAACTGATTGCATTACCTGTTCATTCCACAACTCACTGTTAACATTTTAGCTTCATACTTTAGCACATCCACATACTTCCTTTGCACTACTAACAACCACTTCCTTAGTTTCCTTAAAGTTTTGTTCAGTTTCAACTTGTTCACATTCAACTGATTTACTTGCAAGCGCTCTTAAATACTTATCCTTTTATCCTTGTTCACTTAACTTCTCACTCCTGGTTTTTCCCACTTTCTTCATTATCACCTTAATCTCCATCCAGGCCCCCACTAACAATTTTACATTAAACACCATAATAATCCGATAATCCCATTCCTAACCCTCTCACTGATTTAACATCCAACACGTACTTCAACATCTCCTTCTTCACCAAAATAGAATCGATCATACTTTTCACTTCGATACCATCTCTACATATACCAACTCTAGTATACATATGAATATTCTTGTGTTTGAAGAAAGTATTACTTACACACATACTTCTCTCCTCATAGAAAGCAATCACCTTCCTGCCATTCTCATATTCTCCCGACACCCAAAAGTCACCTGTTATACCATCCGTTTTTGATCATCTTTCAAACCATTTAGGTCACCCAACACAATCAATCTGAAGCTCCTACTCACAATATCCAAAGCAGAATTCAGATTATCCCAAAAAATTGCACTCTCTTCAACATTACCTCAGATGGACCATATGTAACAACCACACATACCTTTGACCTTTCAAACTTAAATTTAACCATTAGAATTCTAGCACTCACACACACATAATCTATCATAGCTCTGTACCACAAGTCATTCATCAGAATTGCAACTCCTTCTCTCCCCTTCTCATTCCTTTCCACACCACGCCACTCATTTACACCGTTTCCTTTCATCATTGTTTCTGTCACAGTGAGCAAATCAAATTTTTCTTTTCTAAATACAACCATCATCTCTCTCCTCTTCTCCTCAACATTTATTCCACTTACATTCTATGTACCAAACTACCTGTAGTAGTAAAAGGCCGCATACGGCAATCACGACCTGCTCCGAGTCATACATTAACACTCATGGCAATAAGATCAAGTGCTTAGTGATCATCCAAGGCCAACTACCACGCGTCCCCTTTTTATCGTCCTTCTAACGACACGCAGGGACATAACGTATGCGCGCAATTCTTTCTCCCCCACACATAGGGATATTAAGTAAGAGATGTCAGCAAGATTGTTGTCTAGAAGAGGGGCGTGGATATAAGTATGGTAATATGATATGTGGATAAAAGGAGGTGTTTGTAAGATTTTGTCTGAAGGATGAATGTAGATATGAACGCAGAAGAGAAAGGTAAACCATTAGGGACTGAAATGTCATGGGAGACCATAAACCAAATTCTTTTCCTTTTAGCCTATTGTGGTGGGAGGTAAAATCTTGGTTTTAACATCATAGGATAAGGGTTCAAACCCACCTGGGACATATGTTTATGTACAATTTGTAATGCAAACTTGCATTTATTTTCATCCATACAATATGCAGTCGCGATAAAAAATTACCCAGTCTTGCCCCTGGCCCGAGTGTAGGCGGGGAGTCTTCCGGAGGATAACCGATGGTGGATATGCATCAATCCTTGGTATGATTCCTTTTAGCTATCGTGGCTGGGAAGTTAACTCTTGGTTTTAACATACATGGGTAAAGGGTTCAAACCCACTGGACACAATGTCTATATATATATATTTAATAATATATAATATATAATTATTATATATATATATAATATATATAATATATATTATATATACATATATATTACATCTATAGAGACAATACAGTGACGTAAAACTTAAACTACTAGCAGTATTTAAAATATTTATTTTAGTACATTTACTACCAGTAACTTTGTCAACGGAATTTACTTGTTAATTTTTTAAATATTTATTGAGTTTTCAAATGAACTTCATTAATGGAGTAGGTTTGAACTTTTTAGTTAGTTTAAATAATTTTTATCGAGATGGTTAACATTCTGTAACCCCAAAAGTGGTAAATTCTACTACATAACATTTACAAACAACACCGATGTGTAATAATTATAAACCTAATTTAATAAATTAGGGGACTACTAGTAATTGTTACAATTACTTGATTTTTTGTATGTTATTTGACTACCTGAAAAATTATTTACTCCATATTTTGAATGTAAAATTAAAGGAAATTTAAAGTACTATAGTTTTGTTGTTATTACTGTACAGAAAATTATAATGGAAATATATATCATTGGTTTGAAAATAATTTAAACACTGTTTTAGTAGGTTTTAGACACCTGACTCAGGCTCCTTCTCTGACTACGAATCGTCTTCTTCCACTTCTCTGATGCATTTTGTCATCTTCTCATTTTTTTCAGGAGGGACCGCCATCTCTCTACGGAGCGAAAGTTAACTATGTACTCGGCTCCGACGTCCGACTCCGACTACCCTTCCCTCCTCTATGCAACTCCAAATTTCATCCTTCTATCGGTAAATGTCCTATTTTTATGGCCAACAGCCCCTAAAGGAGCCCTATGAGGTAACAACGTTATCCTCAATTATACCCCACAAATAGGGGTACCAAATTTGAGGGTGATACATCAACCAGAATCTCCCGATAAATTCGAGGGTAAGGGAAAAGTGTGTGTTATTAAAGACTTGTTTCTAAACCTTCTAGAAGACTCAAATATCTGGTCAATGCTGACTCAAAATTGATCTCACTGGCCATAGGAACCCTTAATTATACGTCTTAAGCGTCAAAATTTAACGATTATAGAGAAAATCCATAGTCAGGTCGGCATTGTACCTTGGATTCAATCCGCTCCAAAACGTCCTCAAAATCGGCGACTTCCATGATTAATTTGACCCAATTATTTAATTTAACCTAATGAAACAGACGACAAGAGAATAAAGGAAACCCAGAAATACATCCTAAGAGAGTACCCATTATAACTCCTTAGGAACCGCTATTTTGAAATATATATAATATATAATATATAATTATTTATATTAATATATATATATATATATATATATATATATATATATTCAATATATATATATATATTATAATATAGTATAATATAATATAGAAGACTTGGAGTGATGTAGGTGGTCTCTTCTTTAGTCCCCCTATATAAGTAATCTGGTGAGTTAAAAAAGTTTGTAGTTCACACTACGTTAAAGCAATGATAGGCCACTTGCAATTCTTTCTTTAGGTAATAATGAAATTCTAGGTTTTCACACTTAAAATCTTTTTATGAATTAGACACCAAAGTCCCTGAGGTAATTACTTTTAGTAAGCGCAAACAAAGTTTGCAATACCTTATCTTTTTATGAAATAGGAAACAAAAGTCTCCTTTCAATTATCTTTTTAAATAAAGTAACTCAAGGTTACTTGGGAATTTAAAATAAATTCAAAATAGAAGACGATTTATTCAATGAAAAAGTAAAGTTGTAACAAAAATAAAGTTGTAACAAAGTCCCTTCTGTTGAGATACTCTTTGTAGGCGAATTGCAAGTCGCAGCCTTTTCCAGTGCGTTTTTCAAACTTGCTCTGACCTTCGTTTAAAAGCGAAAATTGCATGATTGAGAATTCGCAGTCGCAGACTTTTCCATAATTTACCTCCTTGGCCAAAAGGTGGTGTTTGGAGGAGTTCGGAGAGAGTACTTAGTGGACTTATTTCTTCTGATTCTTAATAATTGCCCGAGTACCTCAACAGAACGGGTTTATATACTATTTCATTTCGACTTATGCTATAATTTGCTCGCCGCAAATTTTAGCATAAGTCGTAACATAAATTAAATAAATTTTTAACAAAGAATTTCACTCACCTCACGAGTGACTAAACGGAAGATGTAAAAGTATGTTTTACTAATTATACAAGATATAATAATTAACCTTCGATAAGAAGACTGACAATTAGAGATCAGTTGAAGTATGGTTACAAACATATCAAAACATTTCAATGGTCAAAAATAAGAACTAAAAATTAACATAATAATTAGAAGTACTTTTCAGAATGCTAGATTTTTGGTATTGTTTGGAAGTGAAAGTAAACTTTCAACATTTGAAGGTAAAAATAGTATAGCATAAATTTTGAAGAATATTCAAAATTACGAACATAATTGGTTATCATCCCGAAGATCTAAACATCATATACAAAATATTTGAAATACATTAAAAATATCAAGTAATGTTTATGATATTACAGAAAATAAAAGGTGCAATTTAAACACAAGCATATTTGGTTATATCCCTTAGATATATAAACAAACATACAAACATTTAATTGCATAAAAGTACAAAAATGTTAAAGTAACTAGTAAGTAAATTTTGAGCTATTTTTTTTTTTTTTTTTTTCACAGTTACTTACGCCACATCGATCGAACCATTAAATCCAAAGAAAGGTCCAATATAAGGCGTTTCGAATGTATCCATGATTTGATCAATGCGCACGTAAATAGTTTTCAAAGCTGTAATTACGAGAGAAACATTGCTTGACATATGTATGAGCGGCAAAGTTGCTTGAAATTTAGGTCTTTATTTGAAAAATTTCTTCAATATACATAAAAGGGAGCGGTCCCAGAACCATTTAG
>JABUQX010029572.1:62500-65310 GCA_015478945.1 Trachelipus rathkii
ACAACGACAAACCTGACATGCCTTAACAAAGTTCCACACTTAACAACACAAGTAAAGTAACTAAACATAGCAATATTAGCAATGACGTAACTATTCATATTTTGTGCAAGCATGATTACTAACCATAACTAATTGTTAAGTTATATTAACATATGGTAATTTTACTACAAATTTATCACAATCATTGTTATTATATAGCGATCAAACACTGCATACCCCTAAGATAATAAGGTTCCACATCAATGAAAGTTTTAAATAATGTCACATGAGCATCAACTATATTGCACAAAGACAAACTAACACAACTTACACACGATAAACTGTTAACATTAACAAAGTTCAAAAAACTGAAACCAGAGAGTAAACTAACACTAGCTGTAAATAACGTAACTAATTCTACTTTCCAAAGGAATATCTCTACCATAATTATTACGTTAATTCTTACACTGAACAGCACATTTGTAGCAAAATTTATATACATTGGTTAATTATCATATGTTGGCTGATTGCAATCGAATATATCTAACGTAAACAAGGTTTCCCACATCAAATAAGCTATACATAAGTAAACAATGAGACATGAAGAAAATAATCTGTTAATATTCTAAAGCAAAAAATTTAACCTACACCATGCATAAAATAACCTAATGGGTAAAAGACAGACAACGTAAAGTTTTTACCCTCTGTAAAGCTAAGCTACATAACATAACATAACTTAACACACAACAACCCAGGACGATAAAAGCAGGCTATCATTTTAACAACTCATTCCAATAAAGCGAACTTACGATGGAAGTAAACAAGTTTTTCAATTTTTTATAACATATAATTTTTTATTGAAAAGAGCGTTATATAAATAGCATAAAAACATATAAATAATCATAAAAATATTAAGTTTATTTTAAATATAATTATATCATAATCTGATCAGCGAACATAGGATTCAAGTTGGGTGAGCTCTATATATCTCTCTAAAGACTCAACATGCCTTTGATATACGAAATGTAGTATTAAATGCATGCATGTTCAAACACAAACGCATTTTTTCAGGCATATTGTTTGATTCAGCAGCACTCCATTCTCTCATACAGAGAGAGAAATGAAAGCTCATCCAAGCTGATAGCTTATTAACGCATTCCTGTTATTACCTGCATTATAGGTAAACCGATGTTTCGGTGTAAATATCATAGATACATCCATGTGCTATACGTTATTTAAAGTCCTCAAGTATATGTCAACAACGTATAAGAATGCGAATGTTTAATCGTTTTTTTATTTTAAAAGCATTTGCTTGTATTAATTTCAGATGTTTCGAACTGCTGAATTACCTACTAAACATCGTAGCATGAAGGTCACATTTCATATCGAATGGAGTTTACGCAATAGTATGTTCGTACATCAAGTGTTTTAATACCTCCAGATAAGAACGCAACTCTTATTATTATCACCTCTCACTATTTCTGTCACCTCTGATAGATTATTCACTACTCATTCGAATCATATGGAATAGACATTACCCCTTATCGCCTAGCCAGCTCAGTCAGCGATATCGTAATTCGTTGAAATCGAAGCAAATCAGCAACACAATGAAATAAATAGGTCTATTATTTGAAACCTCTGGTGGAATACATTAGCATATGTTATCGGGTATCTATCCGGTTGACGATTAAATATAAATGACACATCGTTGGAAATAACGAAGCCCCGTGAAAATATCAAACAACAGGTGTTAATGAGATGCGAGGCAGAATGCCCTCGTTACCAGCGACAAGAGCGAAAATGTCCCTTACTGACGGAAATCGTAGCGTTAAAACATCCCTTAAATGTAAGTGAGATTCATGGCTTTCTTTACATACCAATCAAGAAGAAATGTAATATCATGAGAATACGACGGTACGAATCACGAAACATTAATTCAAAGGTATATATCTCGTTAGAGCAGACAACGAACAACAACAACAACGACTACAGACAACAACAACAACACACCAACAACCTACAATTAATCATTAGTATATAAATATTTCTTATATACTAAGCAATGAATATTGCTATACTGTTTACAGTGTTTTCACAACATTTAATAAAGCTAACATATGCATACAAACTAAGATATATTTGTATCATATGGGCACAAACACTTGACACATCCTTATCCACTCGAATAACTACTAAACAGTTAACGAAACCACCCGCTTAGTCAACATAAAATACATAACACTTCATTTTACAAACTATTATCTATTCATTATTTTTACTGTTTTCACGCAATATGCTCTATACATATTCAACTGTTTATTTTACATTACATCGTAATATTTTAACAAAAAATTAGGCATAGCGACCATGCTATAAGCATCATACTTTTGAACGAACAAACTATAGTTTGCTAAATGTAACGTAAATTTTTTTTTACATCAACTTCGTAATATTTTAACAAAAATTCATCATAACCGTCGTCTAAATATATATCATAATCCTCAAACGAATAATTTCAAATAATACAATAGTTAACACAAACATTAACAATAATATTAATAAAAACAGTAATTATCCTGACATAGCATAAAAATTAGTTAAGGTCTTTGAATAAAATATCACAGTTAAGCGTAATAGTTTACTAGATTTAAAAGCAGGTATCAGTAAATCAGTAAATTCAAGACCACCCATTCCTCAGTCCGCCTGCCATCCCCCCGTCCTATATCTATCGGACCTATTGATTCAGGTCATTATTTCGACGTATCATTATGGAAATCACCAACAGGTAAAAGACGTATTATCAAAACAGAAATCCCTTAGACAAGAGTGAC
>JABUQX010029573.1:0-38219 GCA_015478945.1 Trachelipus rathkii
AAGTGAACCCAAATGTAGCGGAGCTAAAACAGTAACAGCAGAGGAAAAAATAAACAGACTTATTCGGAGCCTTACATGAAAGAAAAAGTAGCGAGTCCGTTACTCAAAAACTTAGTTAACGGATTCTACTATAATATATATATATATATATATATATATATATATATATATATATATATATATATAATATATAATATATATATTTATATTAACATATATATATATATATACTTATATATTAATAATATATATATATATTAACAATACATTAATATATAATAATTAATTATAGGCTACTCTTGTCCAAATTTCACCCATCAAAAACTGTAACTAAATAAATCAGTAAAAGAAAAAATCTTCTTAAAAGTGTTAGTAATTTTATGAAAATAATATTAAAATTCTTAAAATGTAAATACTTTTTAATTTATTGTACAATTTAATAAAATTTCAAAAAATTAATAATTGTTTTAAATTATTTTATTATTCAAATAAACAATATAAAACTTTTGGTTAACTGATATAAATAATAATTATGAAGCCATTTTACAATTTAAGTTTATATTCTTGTTTTCCTGTGTTAATTTAACGACGATCTATTCAATAATAGAAATTGTATATATATATATATATATATATATATATATATATATATATATATATATATATATATATATATATATATATATATATATATATATATATATATATATATACATATATTATATATTAAATAAATATTTTTTATAAATAGGTAATATATATTTTATAATAATACATAAATCGATAGAAATATATAATATTGGTATATTTATATATATATAATATATATATAATATATATATATATATATATATATATATATATATAGAGAGAGAGAGAGAGAGAGAGAGAGAGAGAGAGAGGGGGGAATCGTTACTCAAAAAAGTAGTTCCGTTATCGTTACTCCGATTCTCGGAAAGAAAAGTAATTCCGTTATCGTTATTCCGTTTCTTTGAAAATAAAAGTAACGAAGTGCCGTTACTCAGTTACTCCGTTACTTTTAGTTTTTGACTATGACATTAAATACGGTATCTTAGGTAATTTATTGGTTTCTGTATATCAAATTTCAACATTATCATTATTATTAAAAAACATATCCTCATGTAAGACCCTAGCGGACCCAAGACTTAGTCTCTTTACATCCACCAACAATTTAATTGCAGAAGCCACCTTTCTGCCAATCAGGGTTGTGGAGTCGGAGTCGGAGTCGGAATCGGAGTCGGAGTCGGAGTCGGAGTCGGCAATTTTGAAAAGGATGGAGTCGGAGTAGGAGTCGGAGTCGGAGTCGGTAACTTTGAAGAGGGTGGAGTCGTAGTCGGAGTCGGAGTCAAAGTCGGTAATTTTCAAAAGGGTGGAGTCGGAGTCGGAGTCGGAGTCGGAGTCGGTAATTTTCAAGAGGTCGGAGTCGGAGTTGGAGTCGGTAATTTTGAAGAGGGTGGAGTCGGAGTCGGAAATTTTTTGAACCGACTCCACAACCCTGCCTGCAATTCCAAACTTTCCTACTACATTCTGCATCATCCGTTCCCTTTTCATCCAGCATACATCCAACATACATAATAAACATTTAAACCCAGACACTTGTTCCAGCTGCTCACCATCTAACATAACTTCACACCGAGGACTGTCCTCACTCACAAACATAACCTTACTCTTATCTACGTTTACCTTCAAACAGCTCCTTTTACACACCCTGCCAAATCTCTGTACCAATCCTCTCAAACTCTCTCAGATTCGAAACACAAAACTAAATCATCCACATATAATAGGTAGGGCATCCTCCAATCTCTTCCATTCTCCATCATTCTAACACCATCCCCTGCCACCCCCACCTCAAATTCTTTCATAACCCCATCCATATACAAATTGAATAACCAAGAAGACATAGCAAATCCCTGCCTAACTCCGCTATTATTATTAAAACTATCACTTTCAAGTCCATTTATTCTTTCATACTCTTCAATATCGTCATACATACTTTTGATTCCATTCAGAAGCTTACCACCACCTAGGGTTGTGGAGTCGGTTCAAAATTTTCCGACTCCGACTCCGACCTCTTGGAAATTACCGACTCCGACCGACTCCGACTCTGACTCCGACTCCGACTCTGATCTAGCCTCTGGAGAATTACCGACTTCGACTCCAGCTCCCATCTCTGGAAAATTTTAGACTCCAACTCCATCCTACTGAAAAGTGAAAATTTAGGGACTAACTCCATTATTAATTTAACATTCCATTTCCATAAAAGTTAAAAAAAAAAAAGGTAATTAAACATTTTTGCTAACTTATCCTGCCTAACTAACAGAAACATGTCACGCGGCTCACGCAAACCAGTTATTGTGCTTTTAGATTGTATAGTGTATAAACTGTAAATCCTTTGTTATTAAGAAGTCTCGAACCATAACAATGCATTTAATATCATCATCACCATTTATTAAGATATCTAATCTTTTTACTTAGACTGTGTCACTGCAGTTAGTATTTACCTATTGGTAACCAATAGGTAACTACTAACAACAGCGGCGGTGCCCAACCCGTAGCGTTCTAATGTGGCTCGCGACTCGCATATTCAGATTTATCACGTTTATTAAAAATATATATATTTTTAAATATATATATATATATATATATATATATATATATATATATATATATATATATATATATATATATATATATTATATTAGTGGATAATAGTATTATAGTATTATATATATAATGTGGATTAGGTATATATAAATATAATTGACATATCTGCTCTTGACAGGGTATGACACGCATTACAACTTTCTAAGCTACCTTCCTTTGGTTTTCACCTTCGCTTTGCTTACTCTTGTCTAGTTTTCTTTCAGATCGTTCCTTTTCAGCTTTTGTTGATGGAGCAATCTCTTTCTCTTTTCTTATTAATTGTGGTGTTCCTCACTGCTCTGTTTTTATCTCCAACTTTATTTCTACTTTTCATCAGCGATTTTCTTAGCTGGACTTCTAACTCTGTTCACTCTTATACCGATAACTCACCTCTCCACTCCTCCACTCATTTCAAATGTGCTCCCTCGTTTGTATCCAGAGTTGCCTCTCGTCAATTCTTGCCGATCTGCTGGTCGGAATTTCTCAGTGGGATAACCGCAATCTTGTGAAATTAAACTCTTTAAAAACTCCACTTCTTCATATCTCCCTCTCTAAAACATCTCCCAACTTTCCTATCCTCTTCGTCGGCTCTAATGTCTCACCTGTAAAAAACATAAACTTTCTTGGACTGAACATAAATAGTGAATTGCCTTGGAGACCTCATACAAATTTTTTCAGATTGCGTGAATTTTTTTCTTCTGCTCAGTTACTTCAGTTATATAAAAGTCTTATTAGCCCCTGTATGGAATGCTGTTCTCACATTTGGGGTGGATCTGGTTCCACCCTACTATTAGACAGAGATAGGATAAGGTTAAGAGGCTTATAAACTGTCCCATACTTTCTGATTACCTTTGCCAATTCTTTTTCTGTAACTGACGTTGGACCTATTTCTATAGGTATTTCATCGGCAGGTGCTCGAGAGAACTGACCTCTCACATTACTCCAGGTGTCGCCAAACTTTTTATCCCGTCGACTCCGTCATAGGAGGTTTGCCTTTTTATCGACCCCTAGGTTAAGTGTTTAACAAGAACATATAATCATTTTTTGCATTTCTGATGTTAAGCAATAAGAAGACCTATATAATAACCCAATGAAAGAATTTATTTTCCCATATCTTATAAAAGCTACTTAATAACATTGACAGAAAGAAGTAATTATTTTCCACTGTTTATATAATCTTAAAAAATGATAGCAAAATTATGATATATTGTAATTTGCCTAGTTTTCAAACCTTACGTATCATAATACGTGAGATACACATACTACTATATATATATTTGTATATATTATAATATATATATATAAAAATATATATATATATATATATATATATATATATATATATATATATATATATATTATATTTATATATTATCTATTATTATATATATATATAATATATATATATATATATATTGCCTCCAATACACAGACTTTTGATTCATGTGAAAACATAAATATGTTTAAACGATATCGGTTTCTTCCTTAACAAATATAAAAGAAAAGTAATTTGATATCTTTGATGTATTAAGTTTGATACAAAGTTGTCATGACAAACTAGGGTTGGCTAAAGCTCAAAACAATTTTATCCCAACTGCGGCACAGGTTCCTCTCAAAACTTTGCGACTTACCGGTTACAGCCCTTGTTCCACCCAAAACGTTGCGGTTCCCTGGATCCCACACCCTCAACCCTGCAAAATGATATTCCTAATATATATATATATATATATATATTATATATATATTATATATATATATATATATATAAAATATATATATTATATATATATATTATATATACTATATATATATATATATATAATATATATATATATGTATATATATACCTGGTATATATATATATATATATAATATATATATATATATATATATATATATATATATATATATATATATATATATATATATATAGTATATAATTATATATATATATATATATATATATATATATATATAACCTCAGTAATTAATACATATAATATAAAATGTTATTAATGCAATTAATAAACGATTCACAATTTGAGTAAAGATGGCAATATTTTAGCTAACATAATCAAATTTGAAGTTTTACATTCAATAATGCACAAATTTTTCTTCTTATTTGTAAATTAAAAATAGAAGTTAATTCCACTCTTAAATCGAGAGATTATTACATTATTTTTATCAATAAAATTTGAAATCTTAAACTGTTTAAGGAAGCGAAATTGTTCATTATTCAAACATTTGAAATCTTTTACTTCGACACTTTTGCCACGGATCAATCAAATTTCTATATAGTAATTAAACTTCTCTCTCGAAAACCGAATCCTACTACAACTTTTACATCAGCACTGAATCTCACTGATTTGTTTGTACTATGTAGCCAGTTAACGAAAACCGAGTCTTGCTACAACTTTTACATCAGCCCCGAATCTCACTGATCTGTATGTACTACGTAGCCAATTAACGAAAACCGAGTCCTATTACAACTTTTATATCAGCATCGAATCTCACCGATCTGTAGGTACTATGTAGCCAATGAAGTGCATGGGAAGAAACTCAACTTCGTCCCGTAAGCAATAAGAACACTAAATAAAAATATCATATAGATGGAAGAAAGTTCTAATCATTACTAATCAGCTGACGTTTGAACAACACCATGTATTAAATACTCATATACTGTACCTGGTGCATTACTTACTAACCTCCATTCTCTAAATTTCAAATCCCATATATATATAATATATATATATCATAAAAAATTTCTAAGATTTTTTATAAGAGGTCGTATAACTCTTATTTTTGAGAGTACGATTTGTGATTTAGATCAGCTTTTGAGGTTAATAAAACGGTGATTCGATGAATATAACTGTACACTTAAATATTTATGGAATAACTAATATTATTACGTGACTTCATATAGACGTTCTAATATATAAGCGTAAGATAATGGATATTCTATAAACGTCTGTTAGAGTCATTTTTTATTGGACATATTTATTATTTAACCATACCTTAATCTTCCAATGTAAAAGTAGAGAGTAACGTTATATATGTCGTTTTTTTTGTCCGCAGTTGTACGCGTAGAATGTGTATCCATCGTCCATAATAGTATATCATGTTTTTTGTAGATCGTGTGTGCGTATATAATGTATGTGTTCAAGCAGATGGGTTTGCCACAGAAGATGATCAGTCTCACGAGTGCTCGTGGATTAAGGGATCAGTGGGCGTCAGCAGTCGTGCGTAGTTTGTTATATTAATTTTTGTTTTGTCCCTCTAAAATATATACACCTATGCAATGTTATAGTATTTCAGTATAAGACCTTATTCTTAAACATAGTAATGATTTCAAATAAGATTTTACACTTACACACAACAGAACATATACGAACAAAAAGAATCACATATGAATACTAATTATATACTTATATACAGATAAGCCTTGGAGGAAATTGCTATTACTCTTTCGACATCTTGGCGAGGACATAACTCTGTATTATGAGTAAATGATCTCGATATAATTATTCAACTTTACATAAGGACACTTATCATGTATTTATATTATATAGGTCGATATTTCCTTTGATATAATTATTTTTACATAATTATTTATTTATTTAAAGCATGTATATGGTTAAAAGTAGTTGTATAAGTGGTTGTAAGAACCAAAATATAGGACCAGATTCATAGTCAGATTTTTATTTTATTATCAGGAGTAGTGCAATGGTTGGAATTTTATCTTAGATCAGTATACAGTATATATATATAATATATTATTATATATATATATATATATATAATATATATATATATATATATATATATATATAATTATAATTAAATAATGACTTATTCCGAATCGGGTCATACAATATAAATAATAGTTACTTATTTTACTTCTCAAGTGTATTTCTTTGTTCTCATCATATAATAAAATAATTTTATCGTTCTTATATATGACGAGTATTTTTATTTACGAGTGATAGCAAGTGGTAATATATAATTAATATATCTATATCATTATATATATAAATTTATTTTTTATTATATAGTTTATTATGATTCTCAGTCGCATATTAAAAAACTTGCACGATCTTTTCTGTTTTTATTGTTCTATTATTCGAAAAATATATAATAGAAAATATATATATATGATGGTAATTCAGTAACAAAAAGAATTCATTCTTCAGAGTAAATATATTTTTACATTGGTTACATAGTATTTATAATCTTCGACTTAAGCGCTAATTTCTTACTAGTCAGCTCTCTGAGATTATAGTGTTTTTTTCCCTAAGTGAGAGATAAATACATTGTAAAATTAACTAGTTTTAAAATTTTGTATATAATATACAGGGTGATATAACACACCGATTTTGTTATTTTATGTTCTGAAAAGTACACATCTTATAATTGTTTTATTAACGATAAATTGTAGCTGTCACAAGAGCAATAATTTGATCTTCATTTTTTATTACCAATGAATTAATTAATCCTAGTCATGAAGTTTAATTTGAGTTACGAGGTGAGACTATTTATTTTTATTTATTGTGTATATAAAGTGTGTGAGACGACTCAGCAGTACCATGCCACCTAGTGGATCCACATCAAACCCAGTTATTTGTTAAATCATTTTTAGTTAAACCTTACTCCATGTGTCAAAAAGTGAAACATTAAGATATAATAATAATTACTCCTTCTGATATGATAAAAAAACCAACTTACTTACATAGGCGTAAATAATTTTTATTTTCTCCCGGGATTTGGCATAATGGTACGCTAAAAACGTACAAAACAGCAAAATAACATCTATTTTTTAATGAATACATTTTTTGAATAAAGATTTTTTTTCACATTTCATATATTTTAAGATCAATAAACACATGAATAACAGACTAGAGCATTCATAACAGTCAAGTGATATATTCTTACGATAAAAATAAATTATAATTATTTTAAGATAGTACTACTATAACAATAAATATAATTATAAAATAATAACAACTTATACTATTATATATTATACTATTACATAATTGCACCTTATTAATATTATTATAGATGGCATCAATGTTAAAAACGTTGACGTTATCTTATAAGATATTGGATATATATAATAATCTATTGAATATGGACTATACTTAATAATATTTATATTATATATAGTAATAAATATTTAAACGAACTTGTAAATAAAATATATCCAATTAATGATAATTAAGTGTGATATAATATTTACATAATATCTATAAATTTTCTTATGTCTAATTATTTCGAGTATTTTTATTTTTAGGTTTTCATATACTCATATAGGTATAGATCATAATAAAAACTTACTCGCATAAGGTAACTAAATAAGTCACTTTATATTTTGCATACCATCTTACCCGTATAAGAAGTATAGAGATGTAATAACGTATATATTTATTACGTATGTGTGATCAACGTATTATATACGTGAGATAGCGAATTATGATAAGGAGGGTACATCCCTTATATATATACTTTAAGATATTTTTTTTATGTTATATCTTTAAAGGAAAAGTTTTTTGTCCAAAATAATATTTTTCATAGTTTAGTCTTCCGTTAAATTCCATTTTCTACGATATATAAAAATTTTTTAGAGGTAACTAATTAAAAAAAAAAAATTGCAACGACGCCCCATTTACCGGAAACGTCGTCGTCCATATAGTGAAGTTTCGTAACAAGTCAGACTAAATGACTACGCATTAGAATTCATTTTATATTATACGTGTATATACTATCTATATAAGACTATCGCTTTAATGACTATATATAATAATTGTTCTATACCTTCAAGTAAGTTATCATACCTGTGTAAACCTATATATAGTTTTAATATATATATATATCGAAAGTATGTATCCTATAATTCAAATCGCTCTCTTATAATAGCTAAATTACATAAATATATATACAATATATATCTATCATCTATACGTATATGAAAAGTTTAAAGAATTTTTTTTTACTTTCTTACAATTTTTGACTCAAGACTCATTAATAAGTCTCAATTCAATGCTGCTCAGCGGAACAAGCACTCACAATACCTCGTAATTTATTCTATAGTTCCTTTCTTATAATATATCATAACACTGTGGAAAAGATATTGTCAGAATACAACACACCCTTACGCGTAAGCGAATTTCTCGCTAAGGTAGCGGCACTGAAATGGAACATGGGCATTCAATAGGGATTCCACGTCATAACCGCACAAAGTAACTCTGGCCTAAAATTATCAAAACCGGAGGCCTCAAGCAATTTTATTTCAACCAGCACTACTCTAGCGTAGAAATGCCATAAGCACGATTAAACAACTTTCCGTAGCTCAACACTCGGGGGGTAAATTCCAAATTTCATCCCTGGGACACCATGATTACGGGTACGGGTCGGCTGATGTACTGATAGCTAATATCTTGGTACGGAGCATTAGGCCAATATGTATTTAGGAGTGGTACGCCTAGCAAGGGGAGGGTTGGCTATCATAGTGCATAGATGACATACGTTACGCATTTCCAAACTAGATTATAAAACGATAATGACATACGTTACGCCTCTTTTGAATCTAGATTATTAAACTATTGCAAAGTTAAGATAAATAGATAGGTATACTTATCTATATTCACTTATTACTATTATATAATTTTATATATTGAATTAGACGTGTGGTATCGCCCAAATTGGTATATAATGCCGATGCTTGTTGATGATAAATCGTTGAATGGTGCCTTTAGCGACTAATATCTCCTCATATTTGAATTAGAGAGGATTACTACATATCCCCCTTCCATCTTCGATCGGACAAATAGTAAAATAAGTGATATACTGAACATAATACTATTTATTTATATTATTATATTAATGATTAATCATTTAACTATTATCATTAAGTATAATAATGAAATAAAATGTTATAATAAAAGTATCTAAAATATTAATGATTAACGTATATATCACTATAATATTTATTACAAAGCTTTTTTCAACTATATACTTATATACGATGTATTGTTATTAATCACAAGGTAAGGTAACCGATTGAAGCTAGCTATTATACATAGTTTGCGAGTGACATGAGGTAGTATTTATTAAATTATATATATATTTATAAATAGATAAATATATAAAATTATATGTTTCAAATAGTTTTTTCAAATATTCACCATAAAGGGGTAGGTAGTGTCTGTATGTTACTTTATATCTAAACGTCACATAGTAGATAGCTAATAGATAGGATAAGCTACAACGGTACCCCTGTCTACATAACTCCATACATTAACACCTATATACACATCACTACCCTCATGAGAATACCTAGCTCAAAGACTCAGCCTCTGAGGTCTCTCTTTTTATGACTCTCAAACCGAACGTGTGATAAGCTTGCAAGCAATATAGCCTACGCTTCCTGCGCACTCTCACATAGACTTTGTCACTACTCACCAGGATACTCTTCTGCATCACTAACGTATACACCATATCCTCTCAGTGCGAAAACATTTATTTTGTAAACTCATTCTATAAAAGAGATTCACGCAGGCTATTAGTTCAAGTGCTCATCATCTATCTAATATACAAATTATTACCATATCCACTACTCTCATTTGCGTCTACGCGCGTACCTTCTCGCCTTCTCACTTCATACCTACTATTTATCTCATCATCTACATTTTACATCCTTTCATGATACATAACGCCCTATTCTTTTTTTGTGACGCTCCTATTAACTCGCATACACCCTCCTCCATATATAATTTCCAATGACCTTTTCAGTATACATTCCTTTCAGATTCATTCAACACAAAACAATATAGTATATCTATCCTGTATCTAAATACAAGTTGGTATTGTTTTTTTCACTAACTCTCACCAAGCTCATATCTCTTAGTTTCGCCATTCTCTTGCATCCATTGCTATCAGACCATTCCCGCATGTGTTGCTTTAACTCTACGCTCACCCAAGTCACGCCCTATTATGTGTGTCCTCAACACCACATTTTCAATCATTACATTTCCAATAGCAAATATACTGTATATATAATTGCATCATTAAATTAACATATGAGTATTATATATAGCAATTACGTAATTAGGAACTATAATGCTCATATTATAAATAGGTATAGTGTGATACCGTAATATATTGATAACGTTGATTATGATATGTTTTAACTTGTACATAAGTAGGTAGGATAATCTATATATATGTGTACTTATATCGACCTATTCACATATTTTACAAATAGATATAAATTTATTATGTGCTTAGATGATTAATATACTTAGCGTCCTATCACTACTCTCAGGAAGGTTCAAAACGATTATCTCATGTTCTAGTCCTTGTGGGACTTTACATTCGAATGATATAGGTACTTGGTGTATGCTCAGTGGGCTCATATATCGATCTAAAATCTCGCTGGCTGGCCAGTGCCTATCGCGATGAACTCCGGGCAAGTTTCCCACCACCTAAGTTAGCAGAAAGACAGCGTCACTACCCATTGCTATACGTTAATCCTCGTGTAACAAAGTTTTGATGAAGACGGAAGCCTACGATACGTTATACTAGTAGAACTCGCTCTGACGGGTGTGTGTACACTCCAGACTACTAACCCTTATTCGTTCCGAACCCTTGGTGGCCCTCTCGTCTTGCTCACAATAAGTGTCGTAGGTGCTATCATATAGCGCCTCTGAGTAGTCAGGGAGCGATAGTATGTTGTAATGCCTAAGCTAACTATTTAATTGATATCTAGAAGTCATGTGATCACTATTCGAGTCACTTATATATAGTGAAGCCATAACGCTCATTATTCGTTTAAGGGAGGTAATGCGTTTAGCTATATATATAGGTGAAGTTAGCTATTAATTACTCATTAAGTTAAATAATATTTATAGGAAAACCTAATTTTTCATGACTAACTTATAAACAATTCTTATTTGATATATTATAATGTATTGAACTATTATAGAGGGTTTTCCTTATTTATTTTGTAGGAGGCTTAGGATAAATTACTATGAGTACGTTACTAAGTTAAAAAATTAATAAAGAGGTGGGTGCCTTCCTTGTTCACGCTCTCTTAGTCGCGCTAGTCCGCAGTCATGGCTCCGAGCGGACACCAGATAGGGTTGGCGGACCTAGCTCGCGAGGTTTTTAGTTTTTCTAATTTAAATATTTTTCTTTTCTTTGTTATCTTTTGTTTTATTTTTTCCGGTTATCCTTGCAAGGGCGCTTATACCTACACAGAAGCTCATCAGAGGCGAATAGTCAAACTATATTTTTCAACACAGGAGGTGGGTGCTGTCTCAACACAGAAAAAAATTCAAGCATACAACTATAAACGTACAGTCACGCGCACAGAATGTTAGTCCTCACAGACGCGGGGCTTAAAGTGAGGGAGATATAAGGTATCGCTTTTGAGTCAGAAGATAGCACGGAGAAGATAGAGAAAAAGAGTAAGTCTCGTTTAACAAGAAACTAGGTGGGGAGGTACCCGAAAGGTATGTGGAAACCCTCTTCGCTATATGAGTAGCTAGTTAAGTGGGAGTTTGCGTGATATCAGAGCACGTAAAAGCATCATGATGCCAACTTTCGATAGTCAAGAATTTATTGCTGATCAGAGCAACAGATTAATACTTTGTGATGCTTTTATATATATCATTGATTAAGAGAGACGATTCTCTTAATAGGTCGTAGTTGGACAAGCAGCATAGATTGGTATAAGTTCCCGACATTCGAGCTATCGTGTGCCGCTTTCGTCCTAGAGTGAATAACTATTAGATCATTATAGAATGAAGCATACCAAATCTTACGCGCTAGCTTCAAAGATAGAAGGGTATCAAGATAGAACCGTTAGATAAAGAACGGTAATGGACAGTTTAATTCTTTTTTTGTGCACCATTTAGAATCTCTTCGTGTACCTCTATGATAATCAATACGCTCTGGGTGATAACTGAGCGGGCCGCAGCTCCATGTTAATTGAGATGTCAATGTACTGTTTTTAATACTAAAGGCGGTTAATGATTGGATCCTGTCTCTTTTGGTTAGTTATTTTTAACTTGGAAGATATACTTGTGAAGATGGTAATAATAAGTCTTTTTATGTCATGATCTAAACAGAAGCTACACTGGCGCAGCCTTCAACTACTTCAGTGAAAGGCACCAGGCAAGCAATTTCTGCTATGCTTCAGTCGTGGTGATGTGAGGGTAATTCCGCTCCAAGACTATTTTTTGTATTATGTTAATATGGCTGACCTCAAGGATGTTTATATTGTGACAGGAGAGACGAGAGAACCGTCCGAAGAGATAGGAAAGTTAAGAAGGTGTCTTAGAGAGGGAGATTTGTAGAGTTGAGGTGTGTGTGCTAAAGAACTTTGAATTAGCATCACCAAGGTTTCATGGCAGACACTCCACCACCTAACTGGCATGAATAGCAATCCCAGATATATCATGCGATGACTATCGCACATGGAAAAAAAGTAGTAAGCACGAGAGGCAATTCTATTGTTTATGTATTAAATAGAAAGGAGAGAATTGAAATGAGTTGAAGAATGAAGGGTCGAGTCAATCGGCATATGAGTGAATAGAGTTAGTGGTGCAGGTGAGATTGAAGGCCGTTTTTTCAATATTTGAATAGTAGGAATATACAATGGATAGTGAGAATAAGACATGTGAACCTGGTGTATTTACATCTATCACTATCTAGAAAGACGAAGTGGAAGAGAAGAAGGTCGGCGCCCGTCATTTCAACTCAACGCAAGGCTGATATTGAGCGATTCTGAAGAAATCTATAGATAAGTAAGATAAGAGAAGGAGGAAACCCAAAGGAGGGAGATTGGATAGCTGTGACGCGTGCCGTGATATATAACTATGCGGTTTATTTTTATTATAGCTTTCCGTGCATAATCAATATTGCAATCACTTGGTCACCATCAGATCATACCAATCCCGGTCCAATGATAGATTATGAGCTTTTGGTTATATCTGTCAAAATCGCGCACGAACACCGGTAGACAAGATACTTCCTCCTCGTATGTATTTATCCTAAAGAGGTGGAAACTCAATATAATTTCAAGTAAGATAGATAAATAAGTTATTTAAATTAGTTATCTCGCCAGATAATCGTGAGAGCAGAAAGTCCTGTATTGGTCATTAACTCATGAAACGAATGATGAGATTATAGAATGAAAGATTTAGGAGAATTTGTAGCAGTTGAGAAGAGTTTCAAAAAGATCTTAGATAAGATAACATATTCTGTCACGGAGAGTCTATTACGCGATAGTTAGAGAGGATCAGAGCGGCTTTCTTTTCTATCGGAATAGGTTGGACCATGCTTGCGCTGCTTCAACACTTTGAAGGAAAAGTGCTAGTTATTCTGTTATGAACATAGTGTATAATATAGCTTGACGAAGCGAGTGGGCGGATTGATAGATACGCTCGTGAAGGAACACTCCCTCATTACTAAAAATCGAGGAAGATGCGTGTAATGCCATCCCAATTGGTGGCCACTCACACACGCATTTCCTAACGTGTTCGGTCTTAGTAGATTTCAGGAGCCCATTGCACTACTAAGATCGAATATGTAAATACACAGTGCTACAGCGACATAGGACAACCTGAAGATGCTGCAGATTGGCAGGAGTGAGGTAGAGGAATGCCAGAAATCGGCCAACACCGCAGTGGCTTGTAGCTTCGTACGAAATGAGGATAGTGCCGATGTGCTAGACTTGTGGCTCATTATTCAGTTTAGGAAGAATTAGTAAAGCAGACCATCAGCGAATTAAGAGAGAAAGACAGACTATTACAGAAGTTGTTAGAGAATGTTTTTGGCAAAGACGCTAGTGGCACTAAGATCTCTGTCATAGTAGCGAACGGAACCAGAGGAGGTTAGCGCATCTTTGTCGCTTCGTGAGATGAACGGCCCGCTTTTTTGCTCGTTCGACGAGTATCCGCAAATGCGCGATTTCTAGAAATGAAAATAAGACGCAACGGCGTGACTAGGAGAGAACGAGAATTTTGTGGCGCCTCCTCACAGATACGCAGCCTGTCTATAGTGACTGAGAATGCGCCAGAGAACAGCACGATGACGCATGGCGAATTATTGATATAGTGCGAAGAGCACGTGTATGTTAATGTCGATGAAGGAAATACAGAACTAGCACTGATACATCAATCGGATTACAGGCTCCACCCTTAATCAGCATAGCTAGAGGTTGAAAGCGTCACTAGAGTAAGTACTCTCAAGTGCAGTCATTTTACTAATTATAGTTAAGGTTAGAAGACTAGCAAGGCCCACCCAATTACGGCCGACGATTAGTGCGCAGATAAAAACATGCAGTATAGGGCAAAAGGATGGATGCTGTTTGGATTCTTAAGAGAAGAAGATAGTGTGATAAAAATTTAGAGATATACAAAGGTTTGTGGATAATGAGTTATACATAATAAGGAGACGTAGTGTGTGTTAATATTGATATAGAGAAGCAAGCACTTAGAAAGTGGAATGAAATATACATATGGGTCAAAGTGTAGATAATCTAAGTATATATCATAGTTGGGACGATCCGGATGTGTGTGGGTTCTTTTATATTAGTTGCTCCAGATCTTTGAGAATGCTAAATGATTCGGCCTCCTCCCCACCTAAATCAGTATGAGAGGAACCAAACCAATCAGTGTTGTGTACATTGAAATCCCCTAAATAGAGGACTCAGTATTTGGATGAGAAGATGTAACAGTCTCGTGAGAAGTAAGTAAGACGTATTTTCTCATAAAATGCCGTTGAAAATGCTCGCTTCTGTTAGGGTCATACTCCTGAGGGGGAGAACAGTAGGCAGAAGCTAGACAGAGTGTATTGTAGTAGAAGGAAGAAAGATTTTAAGGCCATCAGAACATATCGACCAGTTAGAGACTTGCTAGATATCTCGCAGCACGTGGGTTACGGGATGTGTCACATTATGTTACATAGCACACTAGATCTTCTCGAACGCCATTATATAACAGACGGAAATCTATGTGATAATAAGTTATAGTTTGGACATATTAAATATATCGTAATAGATTAGTTGAGTATTTATTATGCCCTCAGTGAATTCCGTAGCCTATCTGGGTCTCAGAGCGAAAGACAAACGAGGTTTTAGGAGTTAGAGTTAGAGGTGTTGGTTTACTACTCTCACGGATTCGAGTTGCATTTGCAAGCTACTGGCTTGTTTGTCACTTATGATTCTGAAGTATGTATAAGTGATACAACCTCATGCGCAGCGAAGGAGGCAAGGATGAAATATCTGCCACATCACCTTGGATTGCACATTATCGTCAAAAGACTCTAAAACACCACAATATAACAAACAGACATAAAACATATAAATAAAACAGACAAACGTGAAATCAGGTTAAATTATTACTCATTGACATCCAAAAAACCTTAATTCTAAAACAAACGATTTCAAATTACATATTATATACATATATACATGCTATATTTATTGTTATATAAAAGACAAAAATCCCTCTAAGATTAAAAAACTAAGATAACAGAGCTTCACTTCTATAGCACCTTCTTTAAAAATTTCGCGAATAGTAAAATAAAAGTAAATAATAATTTTGTATTATTTTAAATAATAACCTTAAATTTAAAAGTTAAATTAAGTTTGCCTCAAAATATTATAAAAATCAATATTTATTTAAACACGTTGTTGAGAATAACGATTCATTAACAGTTAATTTACTATTAAATAACTACGGTAACAGACATATACTTAAAAAAAATAAAATAATAGAAATAGAAAAAGTTAAAACTAGGAACTTATACTTTAAAAACCTCGTACGGTAGAACTTTACTAAACGGATAAAATGGTATTCAATATAAGTGTAAGATTTAATAAATATCTATATAATAATAAATAAAAGTTTGTGAATAAATATACACACACTTCAATTAAAACTCACAGCAAAATACATATACACAGCAATCAAATAAAAGGATACATAATTATATTTTCACTGAGAAGGCAGCAAACATTCAAGCTCACGTCTTCACACCAGTTATAACGAAACCTACTACCACAGAACGAGGTAAGTAGTTTGACGGAGTATCGTCAGGTAAATTAGCGGTACATTGTGAAAGCGTGCGGATTCAAATAAAAGTTTCCAGCTTACTTATTTGTTCGCACCTTTTTAAAATAATTGAAAATAATAGTTTTACTTATTAAGATATTCTATTGGTTATATTAATAAAGAAATATAATTTTTTATTTTTAAAGTTATTATTATTTATTTTATAATTTTTAAGTCTAAAGACTTATTGTTTTTTAATTAATTAAACTTCCAATAATAATAATATAACCTTCCTACAAATATAACACCATATATTAAAATATATATAAACTCAATTTTATAATTGATTTTAATTTAATTTTGGTTATAAATTATGTAATAACTTTATATTTAAATTATATTATATTATACTATATAATATATATATAAACTAGGCCAATTATCTTAAATCAATTCTGTGTAAAACCAAATATATATATATATTAATTATATATATATATATATATATATATATATATAATATATTGATATCTTAATATATATATATATATTATATATATATATATATATTATATATATATATATATATATATATTATATATATATATATATATATATATATATATTAATTATATTATATATATTATATATATATATATATATATATATATATATATATATATATATATAATATATATATATATTATATATATTAATATAATAATTTATTATATATATATATATCTATTATATATATAATTTATATAATATATATATATATATCTATATAATTGGGTTTTTACTCTTGAATTGTGATTAATATATATATTATATATTATATATATATATATATATATATATATTATATATTAATATAATATATATAATATATATTATATATATATATTAATATATAATTTAATATATATATATATAATATATAATATTAATATATATATCAATAATCAAGCTTACCAACTGAATACGTATATAAGTAGCATTCGACTTACTGGGCAGGAGTCGAGACTTTTATATGGATGATCTAACTATAATGATCTTGTGGACGAAATAATAACCTTTCTTATGGGATGGACAGGGTTGAGTCAAAATATATTTTACATAGCAGGGATGGCAGAATGATTTAAGGTGACAGGAACTAAATTAGCAAATGAACTACCACCTAATAGCACTCCTCTTTCATACCAAGGACATCTTTCCCTTTCAGCATATTCAGAATTTGTAAATATTGATATAATAAAATAATATATACTCATACTCTCCTAGTTCTGCGTCTTGTAGAGCGATAAATATTTTAGTATTGAGTGGGATTATTTTGAGGGCAAAATGAGGTCAGGCCATTAGTGCTTTTTTAAATAATTTTGAGGTCTAATCTTAATCTTTTTGAAAGGTCAAATATTATGATTACTTCAGGCCCTGCCTCCCGAAAGCAATCATGCATGTAACTAAAAAATTTAACAGCTACAGGAAATATATAAAATATCATTTTTTGAATTTTAGCAATGACAATTTCATCGCTGAAACAAAAAAAAAATTTTTTTATATTCTAATATATTTTTATTATAATAACACCTATTCAAATATTAGTAATAATCTTTGGTTGTGCAAAAGTAGCTCTTCTATAAACAAACTTGGCAGTTACCCTCATATCAATACTTCATTATTCTCTTAACTTTAGTGCGAGAGGATAAGAAGTTTGCCAAATAGTTTTTATTCTGTTCTGAGATAGATAATGTTAATTTATTTTTCTTATTTATTTTTCCTTATTTTAGGGGGTTACGAGCCTAGACTGGAAGGGACAGAGGGGGGGAATCGAATCCTATCACGTCCGTCCTCCCGGTAGGTTATACGAGAATCACCCGACTCTTGCCCTCTTCTTTTGTTTACCCGTTGGGACATTATCTCTTATATGTAAAAAAAGAAAAATAATTCATACATTTTGGCACTTTTATTGCGTGCTCCTCGGAAGTACGCGAGCTTCTTACGTATTGATCAGAAAACGTAGTTAATTCATACCAAATAGTATTTCCAAACTATATTTAACTAAATGTTTAAATTTTTTCAAAATGTAGGTTATTTTTTATTTTTTTAATTACATGGATATAAATGTCTACTGATTAATAAAATATTTTATTTATTTCTAATAACCTGTTATTGGTTTTTTGTTACGTGCATGTTGCTTTCTGGAGGCTGACCATGGATTATCTCTTGTTCTTTGAAGACGACATTGAGGAAGAAGTGGAAAATCTTGAGATTTATGTTAAATATTCATTCATTTTTCAATATAATAATTATAATAAATTTTTTGTAAGGATGTTCAATATCTAATTTAGTATTTATATAATTTAAATATTTTTTTTGTAAAGTCGCACATTATTAGTATGGGAGAGAGTGCGGACGTGCTAGTAATTGCTCGATAGCGAAGGTATTTGAATGAATCTGATAATAAGTGCGGAGGTAGCGCTCTCAGGATACGTTATCCTCAAGGGCGGAGGTGGCGCTAGCTGAAATACCCAATGAGCGGTGGTGCCCACCTCTGATATATATATATATATTTATAATTATAAATTATATATATATATATATATATATATATATAATATATATATATATATATATTATATATATTATATATATTAATATTAATATTAATTAATATATATATATAAATTATATATATTAATATATATATATTAATCTTGGTTATAATATATATACTATATATATATATATATATATATATATATATATAATATATATATATTTAAACATTTTATATAATATTTATTTATTATTTTATATATATATATATTATATATATTTAAATTTTATATTATATATATATATATATAATATATATATATATATAATATATATATATATATATATTATTATATTATATATATATATAATATATATATATATATATATGTATATATTTAAAAAAAATAAATAATATATTAAATATATGAATAATAGTATATTTATTATTATATATATTTAATATATTATATTAATATATTATATATATATTATATATATATATTATATATTATATATATATATATATATATTCTAGAACATTCAATTTATTACAGTAAACAAATTACTTGTATTTAATATACGCTTTATTGTTCTACTATATATATATATATTATTTACATCAAAGATATAATAATATAATTTTTTTTTCTCGGACATATCGGCTGAAAATTTCGATTTTTTTTTATAACATTTTTATACTTTAGTTTATTTCTATTTTGATACCTTTTTAAATAACCAAATTAATGTGTCTGTGTGTGTGTAATTATTAAAATAAAATTATATTATGATAATTATTATATTTTATTGATATATTGTTAGTAATAGTAAAATTTTATATTTTTTGCTTTTTATTATTGATATATATAATTCATTATCACCATTAGACTCTGAATTTTAATATATTATTATTATTATTAGCTTCGATGTTATATCCCTATTTACATAATCAATTTACTATATTATACTACTATTTTTTTATTATTATTATTATTACTCTGGTATTTATTCTCTATTAAATTATTTATCGATATGGATTAATATATGATTATGTACTCTATTATTCAATTAATATATTATTATATAATCTATTAATAAAAAAGTTTAAATTTTATGTATATTTATTATCTCACTCTGAAGCAATTTTGTTATTTAGATATGATTGCATTATATTATGGTGAATTTGGTTTAAAGCCACAACTCATATCTCAAAACTACAATAGCTACAGGGGAAAGTGCGGAAAATGTAAATATAAAAGAAATTTAAAAAAAGTCAAATATATTTATAAACATAGAATATATACTCATCTCAATACAACAGCTAACAATATGCGTTATCACGCTTAAAGCGAAAATAACTCATTTTTTGTGTGATTCCGCGCTGGTAAATTGTTTTTTAGATTGTAAATGTAAGACAAACAAAAGAACAGAAACCAAAATACAGAAAAATTTTTTTATTATTTTTATTATTAATAGGATAATGAATATATATTCTAATGAGCACCTCGATTTATAAGACCTTTTGATTGTGTGACCCTGCGATGTAAAGATATAAATATTAGTTTCTTTCGATATATAATTTTGCTTTGTCTTTTTTTTTTTTTCGATACGCTAAAGAATTAAATCCTCGGAGGGATATACTCGCACCGAACTGGACATGGGAACGGTCTCGAATCGGCTACGGGTATACTATGGGTTTATTGGATATACAGACTTCTCTCTTGGGAGAGAGCACTGTGTCGAGTGATACCCAGCCAATACTCCTCGTGTTAGAGTATTTGGAGTTGATCCCGGGGGTTCTCTCTCTATCGCCCCTCCGATACGGGGTATGGAAAACGTCCCCCCCTGTTGTTCCATCCCATTTACCCCCTCAATCTCAATCTAATCTTCCCCCAGATAATCAAGATAAATCTCTCCCTGTCCTCATGATACTATATATATTTTATAATATTATTGACAATTGTATTAAATTTAATATTTCAAAATATAGTGTACCCATTATAACGCTGCTAGCTTGGAATATTCGTTTTTGAATAACATACTAAATATGATAAGTATAACTATTAGCTCTCACTGTACTCAGTACAATTTTGCTAGTAATTCATTATTATTTCTTTCGATATTGAATTATCATTTATATGTGTAGTGAAAACATATTAAGAAAAATTTTAAATCTAGAAATACTAATAATTTTCAACTCACTACCAAATTATTATATATAATCCTCAATATATCACAGAGAGGACATTTAAGAAAAATTTTCTAAATTAGAATCATTGAGCTCCCTAAAAAAAAATAGCCAAATATCTTATTTTTATTTATTGTGTTCAGGTTACTTTATTGTTTATAGTGTTTTACGTAATTTCCTTATATCTTTAACATATTATAGGATTTGCCAGTAATAATGTATTATCCTTTTTGTGCTCGTACGCTATTGTATTGTTCTTTTGTGACATTGAATTTTTCTTTCTAATTCTTTCCTATTCTAGTTTCACGAATATCAAATTTTGTCAGAGGAATTGCCAACAATATGTTATTGCCACAATTTTTTTTAACGTGATATACGCCATGAGCTACGCTATTGTAGTTTTGAGATATGGATCGATGATGTTGTGGCTTTAACCAATATATCACGCACTGCATAAATGATATTAAATTAGTATGTTATTATCTCTCTTATTACTGTGTATTAGTGCTATATTATTTGAGTGTATTCTTTACTCTCACTTTATTACTGTATCTAGATTATATTATAGATCTAATTAAGCAAGTCGGAAGTGTGAATCTCGGTATTCTTATTTTAAGTTAAATGTAAATTATGATTAACTTGAATATATATATTATATTATATAAATATATATAATTTAAATTATAAATTGAAATTAAAATTATTTAATTGATAATTATTGTAATTATATTTTTCCATATAATCTATTATAATTATATGGTGTATTGAATCTGATAAACGTTAACTAATATAATCATTTTCAGTTTTTTCCATTGAAAGTAACCGTTCATTATTTAAATTTATATTATTATTTTTATTATTCCTTATTAATTATTATTTATTTTGTATCATTTGTTGTGAATCAATTCCATCTTCGACAATAGTCAGATCATATTGATTATTATTATTTGTGTAATTAATAATAAATTTTATTGTAGTATTTTAAATTAATATATGCTTAAGTTGTTTTATTATTTTATTCGTTTGTTTTATATTAACATTAGAAATACTCGGTACTATTTCGTTTAAACCCATATCCATTATTACCTCTTTCAACTGTCTTGATAGCGATTAGAATAAATAGCTCTTACATATTTCATTGAATAACTAAAGTATAAGGCATTTGGAGTTGATTATTGATATGCTTTTACTCGGATTGATAGACTATTCCCAATTATATCACCTACATTCTTTTTTTTGACACGATGAGCCTCTTCGTATATTTGAATAGACCTGTTAGATTATTTTTATCGGTGTTATTATTTAGATGTTCATTAATTGCCGCGATAATAACTTTTAACTAGTAATATTATTATTATTTATTATTTTCATGGTGGTAGATTATGTCGTGAAAATCGAAGAATAATAATGGTTTGGGAAATCAATGAAAAGTGATTACGAATTTAAAATAATTAATTACAATAATTTACAATAATAAAAAACAGAGTGGGGGGAGAAGCAATGGAAGAAGAATATGGTGACTCGTATGATACCTCACAGGAGCAACAAGAAATAAGAATGATGGGATATATATTTGGCGAATGTTTAAGAGAATTTCGTGATAGAGAGAGGATAAATGTGCGATTGTGTCCCGTGTGTAAGTTGATTCGTTACGTTATGCTGTTTTTGATGCGCTACCTGTTTCTGATGCGCTACCTTTTCGACAAGAGGCGACTATTTTATTTCTTCTATGATTCCGACTATATTGGAGAACGATGCTGCTCATATTTTTGCGATAGAAATCACACGAAACTGCAAAAGAAAATAATCGATTCTTGGGATATAAATTTGTTTAGAACCAATATACGAAGGGCGATTAGAAAAAGTGATGGTTTTCTCGAACTGAAAATAGGAGATGTCTGTGAATTTAACATTATCCTTCAAAGAAACGAAAATTTTAATACGACTTCCTCTCCTTCCCACTTTGAAAATGTGCATAATTTAAAGCTGGTGGTGGATGAATTTTACAAAACTTATGAACCAAAATGTTTAAGTTTGAAATTCGGCAAAACATTCCCAAATTTGAAGAGTTTAGAAATCAGACGTAAAAATTATTTGTTTTTGGATGCGCTTGAAGACGACGATGAAAGACTCGAGCATAACGTGTTTAAAAATTTGAAAGAATTAAAAATTGATTATATTAAAGCTTTAATTCGTATTTTTGACGTTTCTCCAAATTTAGAAAAGGTTACAATATAAGCTGGTAGTGGATGAATTTTACAAAACTCGTTATGAACTCAAATATTTAAGTTTGAAATTCGGCATAACATTCCCAAATTTGAAGAGTTTAGAAATCAGACGTAAAAATTTTTTATATTTGAATGCCATTGATGACGTTGATGAAAGACTTGAGCATTTAAACGTGTTTAAAAATTTGAAAGAATTAAAAATTGATTACGTTCCAGCTTTAATTCAGATTTTTAAAGTTTCTCCAAATTTAGAAAAGGTTACAATATTTTTTGGGTTGGAGGAAATTGGACCGAAGTTTGATGGTGTTTCTATTTCTTTAATTTCTATTTTTTTGGAAATTTTTAGACCATATGATGCAACACTGGAATTTAATTTCGATCGTTATTTAGAGCGTCGAGAAAATATTACGCATTACCGCATTGATAAACCCCACGCTATTGATCTTATGTCTATAACGGAAAGGAGAAGCGTTTCAGTCAAAAACATGTTAATAACTTTGACTGACGCCTCCGGAAATTCTCTTATTCATTGGAATATAAAACGATCCCTGGATTTTAGCAGTGCATGATCTATACCCGCCCCTCACACTACTTCTCAAAAATACTTCCAAGTTTTCGTGTTGTAGAACTATTAACTGAGTTAACATAGTCTCACAGTTATATATATTTAATCTTTATGAAAAATTAGACATAATATATTAGATTCTTAAAATAAAATATTCGAATTAGTACATCTAGTTTTAATCTATTAATATATAGTAAGTATAATTATTTACTAGATATATATATTATATATATTTATTTTATTATTTATATATATATACATAATGTTTTCATTGAAAACTCTTATATATTATACCAAAAATATTTACCTCACATAATTTAAATTAATGAGGAAGAAATGAAGATTATTAATGTTAATATAGAGAGAGAGAGAGAGAGAGTAGAGAGAGAGAGAGAGAAAAGTTTAGTCTAGGCGGTGCCCGAAAGTAACTAACGGGTATAAAAGCCTCGAATACATTTTGCTGCCTATCTTTTGAGTAAGAGAAGTGTTCTCCTGTGTAATTATCGGCACATCTGTGTGTGTGCGTAGATACTGTGTGTCTCAAGGTGGACGCTTCTCGAGCCGCGGCGGAAACCACACATAACCTCGAACATTAATGATGCACTCGCATAGAATCTCACACATTTTGTTATTTATATATTATATGTCTTGTTTATTTAAAGTTAAAATTACTGATAACATCCTAACAACCATTATTCATTTTATTACCAATTTATAAAAACAGGAAAACCTACATCTCAATCCTCCCCTTTTGGGAAAAAAAGTAGCAAATTCTTCAACGTTTGTTTTGGAATCTCTCATACAAACAGAGGTGAGAAGCCAAAAACTTACCAGACTACCGATTCCGGAAGCGGTAATTTTAAGCCGATATATATTGCAGACTATAATAAAAGAAAAATTTAATCATTTAATTCTACATTAAATATTTCATAATCATACATAATGCTCCTGTACAAATTTTTCTTGAAACGACTATTTTATGACTCGTACACAAAACAATTACACTACAGCTACAAATGAAAGTTTGGTGAAATGAAAAAAATATACTGTACACAAAAATGAAAAATGAACCACTTGACATGAATCGAGTCAAATATAAGCAATATCGTATATAATAGTCATCTAAACAAAAATATAAATATTAACAAGAAGATGTAGAGCAAAATATATCTCGAGGTAACGCCTAAATAAGCTTCAGTAAATTCGTTTTGTAGAAAGAAGTTATCGTCAATTAATTCCATAATCTTAAATAACGTCGTTTAGTGAACCATTATACCACCCCAATTTTTTTTGTCAAAATTATTTTTTAAGAAATATTAATCACAGATAGAATATATATAACCAAATAGATAAGTGAATGAACAGTACTTATTGATTATCGGCGTCCGTACAAAATAAAAGTATTATATTTTGTAACAAAATAGATTTATTTGTTGTTCATTTACCTACACAGACATTATTTTTAATAAATAAAATATAAATTAAGAAAAAATAATATAATATCTAATTATAGTTATATAATATTAAATAAATAAATATAATATAAATAGACTGCGAAATATATTGAAATAAATTTTACCCTAAAAATATTGACAGAACCAAAAAAACCGTGTGTATTAAAATGTGGTGAATTAAAACAAAAGAAAATTGTAAATTATTGCAATTTGACGACATAAATCGAATTAGTGTGTGATAGCAGTCCATAATTAAGGATTGATTAAAAATTCATGTTCAATTTTGCTATATCTATAGCAAACTAAATATACTTAATTTACGATAACGAGGCATATTAGAGTTCTATCTACCTCTCCCCTCTCACCTTAAATCCCAACTCTTTTACCATTTAATATTGTAATTTTTTATAATTTCTCTCTACTCTCTCATAATCTTCATCAATATATCTCAATATCGTATCTCTGCATATAATTCTAATCAATCTCGTCAATAAAAGACTAACATTATAAACTAATCATCCCTCAAACACCCATCCTTCCACTTCTAAACCAATTTAATTCATCAACCTAAAAAATAAACAATAAATCTAATTCCCAATCTTCCACGTAATACATTATCTTTAAAAACGAAATCTTCATCAATTCCTCGCTCTTATGGTAAATCTCTCTCTAAAATTAACAGACTTCCATCTCATACAAATTAATGTATGATATTCACATAAATAAAAATCCAGATCTCTAGTAACATTATCATTGATAAACCAATAATAACTCTAACAACACCAAATAATAAAAATTTTCCAGTCAATGTTATCCTATCTTCTTTTCGAACTAACCACTGTAGCATAATCAAATTCCGTCACAAATTTTTTATTTTCTAAGAATCGATTATTTTGTGAAGATGAATGTAACGAACTCCAATATTAAATTTAAAAAACAAAACTGCTGAATCGCACGCGCGCGCTCGCGCTCTCGCCAGTCGTCGCGCGCCCGCTCGCAGGCCTCTGCTCATCTCCGTCTCTCCTCGTCTCTCTCATCCGCTCCGTCCCTCTCTCGTCCTCTCCTCTCTCTCTCTCTCTCTCTCTCTCCCCTCTCTTCTCTGCTCTCTCTCTCTCTCTCTCTCTCTCTCCTCTCTCCATCTCTCCATTTGTCTCTCTCGTCTCTCTCTCTTCTCTCTCTCTCTCTCTCTCTCTCTCTCTCTCCTCTCTCTCTCTCTCATCTCCTCCTCTCTCTCTCTCCTCCTCACATCAAATCATCGATAATCATCATTATCATAAATCTAATCAAAACAATCCAGAAAAACTAAACCAGTATAAACATAAGAAAGAATTAAACTATAGTATTACTAGCATATACTTATCTATATAATAATATATAAATATTATCATCATCATTATATACTATATACTATATAATATATATTATATATATATAAAATATTACTATTATATATATACTGATTAATAGTATATTATACTCTGAGAGAGAGCTATGCAGAGACGGAGAGAGAGGAGACGCGAGCAGACTCTAGCGGTCAGAGTCAGAGGTAGCTACGCTTTTCTCACTCGAAGAGAGTCAGCAGGAGCGAGAGAGAGAGAGATCTCGATCTACGCGATGACGAGAGAGGAGAGCACGAAGAGAGCGTACGCACGCGTCAATAAGAATATGAAGTATAAGATGAAAGAGATGAGAGTAGAAGAGAGAGAGAAGAGAGAGAGAGAGTAGAGAAGAGAGAGAGAGGAGAATATTAAAAGAAGAGAGGAGAGAGAGAGAGAAGAAGAGAGAAGAGTAGAGAGAAGAGAGAGAGAGAGATGAGAGAGAGAGAGAGAGAGAGAGAGAGAGAAGAGAGATGAGTAAGAAGAGAGAGAGATGAGAGAGAGAGAGAGGAGTAGAGAGGAGGGAAAGCAGATGAAGAGAGAGAGAATAGAGGAGAGAGTATATATCATATATATTATAATATATAATAATATATATATATATATATAAGTAATAGAGAGAGAGAGAAGAGTAAGTATATATACGATAGAGTATCAAGATAGGGATTAGTACTCAGTAAGAAAAGGATTAGTGTAAATGATAGTATTAGTGTATCAAGAGGATTAAAAAATTATACTAAATATAAATGGTTATACAGTTTCTAGTTTCTGAAATCGGGTTCCTAGTTTTTTAAACTTTGTTTATTTATGTTTTCTGTAAGTAAAAGTAGACTAGTTTGGAAGATTCCTAGTTTTTAATCTGTTTATTTATGTTTACTGTAAGTAGATAATTTAATGTGGTGCGTTTTTAAAGTTCAATTTCTTTTAGGTGGGTTACCGCCCTTGAGTTATTAATATGGTTCAAAATTCTCTTTATAGATGCTTGGCACTGTGCCGTACTCATAGTTAGATGGCCGGTTTTAAACTGCTTGCCTATTTTCTTTCAGTTTTCTTTTGGCATCAATCTGTGCCTCTCATATTGTGTTTTAAGAGAAATGATGTACGCACTAATGCGGGCACAATGCCCCACATTTGATTTTCCTTTACATTTCGAAAACCTTAATTTTTATTGGTAAAAGTGAATAAATTTTTTCAACAAAAAATGCTTAAAGAGCAGTTAAAATAGTGCAGCGAATATGCAAGATAACTTCGTTTTTCTAAATAACTTAGTTTAAGGCTTATTTTATTGCGTTTCCATGTGGTTTCCATTTTCTCGCGTTAAAAGATGGGTATTTTCGCAACAACTTTGAAATATATCATATTTATTGGATCATCTTTATGGAAACAATTCATCAGAGTCATTATATGGGTTGGGGAAACTAGTTTATTATCCACAACCAGTGACGATAGTATTAATGATGATTTTTATTCTACTTCGTCATATCCAAAAATAACTCAGCAATCTTCGAGATATGAAAACTCCTTTAAAAATACGGAAAATAGTATTTTTGAAGATTTCATTTATAAAAATAAATTTGAAGCTCATTCAGTCTTTAATAGTAATGCAACTTCTCTTTTAGATAACCATATAAAGCTCTTAATTAAAGAAAAATACGCGTCTGGAACAAGCATTAACAGAAAAGGTACTAGAAACACCCTGACTTTATCTGCAAGTGATGTAAAATGGCTTTCACCTTTACAGGAAAATGTACTTACACCTGTACAAGTAACAAAGTTAAGCTGTGGGGCTTTGAGTTGTATGAAGCCAGGGCTTAGAAGCTCAAGCGTTTCATCAGCCCCTAGCGTTGATTTGTCATGTAGTTCAAAGGATCGATCATTACAGGAATCTTCCAGAGGCACTTCCAGAACCACCGGAAGTCCTAGTCCCATTGTTATAAGGGAAAGCACTAAGGAAAATGGAAATAATTATATTCCACTTATAAGTAGAACCCTTAATGTGCGCTGTAAGAATGAAGCATCATCTGCTTATAGCACATCTGACACAGATGAAGAGCTAGACCAGCACTATGCTCATAATAAGACTACATATTCAGGTTCGAGAAACGTACAAACTATTTTTAATACTGCAAAGAAACTTCAGTTTCAAGGGTCACTGAATTTTTGCTGACTTTGGTCGCAAAAATTTTTCTGCGCCTCTTGGTCGCAAAACCATATTTCTTCCTGGAGCCGCTTGTATCATTTAATTTGATTTTTAGCCCATTACAATATCATACACCCAAATTACAGTTGGATTATATCAAGGTATTGCCCTTTTTATTATATTATTCATCATTATGTAATTAATTATAAAGATGGTTAGTGAGAGTCATCTAATTGTCAAAGGTAATCTGCATTTAATGTATTCTTAACATATATTCCATTGTTCCTTTTCATTATCTCAGATTACAACCAATTCCACCTTTGTTTTGATATTTTCCTTCAATGAAACATCCTCACCATTTCCAGTTTTAATACTATCCTTACATAACACCAATGGTTTTGTCATATCCAATAAATCAACTTCGGACATTGTTTTTTAATATATTTGCTATGGCAATTTTATCGAATATCATTAAAATCAAAGTTTAAATAACAAACACAAAATCATTTTGTGATGTGACACACACACTATAAATAATTTACGATTTAAGTTCGTTGAAGCATGCAATTGAATGTAATTACATATATTTTTGTATTCCTATCTACTTTTTTAAAGAATCGATCATCCATCCGCACCATAAGTTCAAACAAACATTTCCCACTCTATTTATCTTCGCCAAAATTGCACGGCACTACTAATGTAAAAATAACAAAAAAAATCCAAAATTAAACACAAAAACAAAACTCTAATATTCATAATATTTTGCATATCAACAAACACCTTACACAATAAACAAAATTTAACCCCATAATACCAACATACCTTACAGTCTATAATCACAAAATTACTTTTCCAAAACCTTAATGCCCCCACCCATTCCAGCTACATTGCACTCTTCTAACCCCTACCTAACCATCAGACTCAAACAAGACCTCCAAACTTCACCACTCTATATTACAAACCAAATTCATACAAACATCCACTCCAACAAAACCACACCACATACACAAACAAATTCCAATGTCAGACAGTAACGTAAACGACCGCACAAAACACAAGCAAACTCCAAGACAACATTTAAACAAACACCCACTCATCACATAGCACAGAGAAATAGCAACTCACAACCAAAGAAATCACCAGTCATCCTTTGGTAAATGCAAACTATTGCGTCCACCACCTAAATTTACATTAAATATAAACACGGGTATTTAAACCATAACCAAAGCCACCATAAACCATCTTCCAAAACTTTAAACCGATGTTCTTGTATATAACACCCACTTCTTCTCCCCTTTAAGCTAACTCTCAACACATGAACAATGTAACATATGCGCATTCCTTAGTATCTCTTTGATGAACCTGTTCATTACATTTACCTTAACATTTTTGGCCTCTTCACATGATGTGGTTGACAATTGGTTTATGGAAGGATACAAAAAAAGGTAATACATATATAATATATATATATATATATATAATAATAATAGTATATATATATATAGATTATTTATGTAATATATATAATATGATATATATATATAGTATATATATATATATATAAGAAAATAATAAATAATAAATTAATAATAATATAAATTAGATAAAATAATAATAATAATAAATAATACTCCATAATAAATTATTTATTTATTTAATTGTAATAACCTTCTTATTATGTCTTGTCTTGCTCTCAACAGCTCTTGTGTTAGAAAATCTTTTTTATTATTAAAGTTTATCACATAATTCGGACCTCCTTTAAATATTTTCTCCCTGTAGAAGTTCACATTGATGGCTTTTCATTCTTGATTATAAGTCTTCTCAAAACTTCTTAACTTTAATCTGGTTAAAAAGGGGTCAATGAAGTCTTAATCTACCAAAATTAAAAAAAAAATAGAAGAAAAAAATATTTAATAATATAAAATTTTTATAATTAATTAACTTCATTTCTCTTAAATCTAATAGCATATAACGAACCGAAACCTTGCTGAGACTTACTTTTACTTAAAATATTATATGTTACGCACTATGTAATAACTTTTTCAAATCCTTCTTCTTTATCAAATGTGACAGGATTTCTTTCAATAATATTGTTTCCTTTCTTAAATTCCTTTTATTTTCTTCTCTTCTTTACTTATATATTCATCAATATTAAAATATGAATTTCCTTTAATGACTTTGTTTTCATCATAATCCATTTCTATAAATCAAATTTAATCCTAAAATCTACTAACTATTGACAATGAAAACATCTAGATGTTACAACCAATGGTACAAAATTAAATTATTATCTTTTAAAAATATTAATTATTATTCATATGAAAAGAAAATTTTTGTTTTTAAAACCCAATTAAGCAAAAAAAAAAAAAAAAATGTGCTAAAAAAAAAAAACATTTTTGAATTTTTTTTTTAAATTGATTTCCAATAATATATAATATATATATGATATAGTATAGTATATATAATATATAATATATATAATATAATTTATATAATATATATATATATATATATATATATAATATATAAGATATTATATACCTTTATATATAAATATATTAATAATAATATAATATATAATATATAATGATATTTATATATAATATATACTATTTATATATGATATATATATATATATGTCAAGTCAACTTTTATTTAGTCATAATCATACAATATAATACATATTTAAAATATTAATGCAATATAAAAGTTTTTTTTTTTTTTTTATCAATCTCCCCCCACTCCTCCTGCCTTCTCCAAATTATACTAAATCATTAGGTCGTGATTATTCTCTAGGGTCAGTCCATTACCCCACCTGTTGTAACCGTACCCCTTTGTACGCTCAATACTTTGTTATGTATACTTTAAAAAAATTTTTAATTTTGAATAAACACGAAAAATTGTCTATATGAACCGATTTTCTAGAACTTTATATTCATATTGTAAATTATATTAATAACTTTTAATATAATGTTAATGTTTTATTTTTACATAATTATTTAATTTGTTTTTTTTGTTTTTAGTCCGTTTTAATTAATGTTTTTTTATTCTTATTATTTATTAATTAAAATAAATTTGTTAAAACTTAAAAATCAAAAAATAAAAAGCCTATAAATTTTCCATTAATTTCTGAAGAACTTTCCAACAACCTTTCGAATGACCAAAGATCATGTCATACATTGAAAAAACGTTTTTTGTCATTAAGATATTTCTTTGGTGCTGTGCATTGGTTGGGAAGAACCCACGCACATAAAAGAATAAATCAGGTTTGATGATGCATGCTTGGTGTTTTGAAGCCTGGAGCAATGCCGAGATAATTATTACATTTCACATTATCTGTATATATATATATATATTAATATATATATCTTTATATAAATTGAATATATATATATATATATAATATATATATATATTATATATATAAATATATATATATATAACCGTTTAAGTTTTTTTTTTTAAGTATCACTATGAGAGTATTAAATCTATATTGTCTAATATCCTATATATTATATTAAAATTACAATATATCATATATAAATATAGTTTTCTGATGATATTATAGGTAATATATAACTGTATATATATATTTACTTACCATCTCCCATGTTTTGATATTGTGATATATATATAAAATATATTATTTATATAACTTATCTAGTAATTAAATATACACCCTAAGGGCTAAGGATATTTATTATATACTTTATATTATATTATTTATAATAATTATTTAGGGTTATAAAGGAATACTTTATAATCTGTCTTGCCAGGGTTGGAACTTTTGTTGTATAAGAAAATAATGGTCCTGTCGCTGCTTTCGTTACATTTCGCTCTGTAAGCGTTATAATAAAGGGAACACTATAATAGCGTTATCCAGTAGTTCTAAGAGGATCTATTTATTATAAATTATATGTCTTCCGGGTATATACCTTCTCTTCAGACAGTTCGTATCAGTAATAACATAATATCATTATTCCGTCGAGTACTCACGAAGCTACGAGAACATCAGCTCAATCCGTGCATGGAGGTCATCAATCCAATTCAGCTAAAGACTCGACCCGCATCGGCCTCAAAACCTCCCGTACTTAAAGATGTTCTAAAATTGTTCTATAGAACAATCTTGCCAGTTCACTTTTAAACAATAGTGATGATATCCAATCTCGCATCAAAATCACAATTATGCCCCTCCCTCGTGACACCCTTAATAAATCTAGATGGAAACCCAACGTGATTCACCGGTTCCAACATCCAAAATATCAGAACACTAGATGATTTAAACAAAAAAGTCACTAGACGGGCCTTAAATAAAAGTCAGTTAAAACAGAACCACAAATTCACTTAACAAGCAAGAAACGCACTATATCTATGCAAAGCACCAGAATCAACAACCACCAATCCAGAAGACGTTCCTAATCCTGATTTGACTAATGCGAAGATCGTAGGCACACAGCCTGAGTACATTAAAACATGTTCACATCATGTGATATAGTAGTAATTATAAATTATATAATATTAGTAATAATATAATTATTTATATAAATATAAAAACAATAAAAAAATTATATAACAGAGAAAACGCACCAAATCGCCCGACTTAGTCCCTCTCCACTTTATTTCCTCGTAAGATCAAGTTCAAGGAAAACAAGATCGAAGTCAAATAGTGAATAAAATACCGTCTAAGAGACGGATTCAGCAACAAATTCTATTGAAGTAACCAGTAAACCACCAACACCCCAGTAATTTACAGCGGGAGCCCCCAACGGATATACATTTAACTCAAATTAAAAAAAAAGAATCTTACAAAAAATCAAACAATAAAAAAAAATATTACTAAATTATCTGCTAATCATCATAAAACAATTGGGTTCGTTTTTAATGTCATTGATAATTTCATCAGCAAAATTCACTTAATGCGATAAAATGCATTCATATTATTAGGAAATGACACAAAATCTCAACACTCAATTTTCAAGGAACAACTTAAGAAGTCTCTCGGAATATAATTATTCCCAAACAATTAAATAAGTGCCTCGTCAAACTCTCTAAGAACTTAAAGAGGACACATCAGTTCTAAAGGTATAATCACAATCTATATAGACACCTTATATAATTTGAAGCTCTCGAACAGGTCGTATCATTACAAAAATATTACAATTATACAGGGGATAATGCCTTTAACTCAACTGGAAAGAAAAGATTCACAATAAAATTGATTAATTTTGCTATTCAACGACAAAACTGACGTAATAGTAGAAACAATTTTAATAATATTGAGGAACGATTCCACTGTGCAGAAATTCAATAAGTCCCACATATTGTCAGGCGGGGCAAACCCTGTGAGTTGACAAAACATCGTAAAAAAAATACCATGCCTATAATATAATAATCAAACATATATGAACAAAAAAAAATTATCATGAATTACAAAAAAAAAAAAAAAAAACCGGATCTCAAACAATTACTTATAATGAAACTTCACACTGACCTACAATATACATTATATTTACGATTAATATTAGACTACCACTTCCGATGCAGGAAAACAGAACCTTGAAATGCCAACACGGACAATTCCAACAAAAATCTTCTTAAACAAATGCCTTTACTCCCGTGAATTATATTATGATTTATACCCTTAAATGTCAACTAATTATAATTAATGGATAAGTCATGCGAAATCCAAATTAAGGAGTCAGGCAACATAACGTGACGATTAAGAAAGAATTAGATGACTTCCGGGGAGTTACTGCACAACTCATGTGATGACTTCACGGGAAGGGGACTGGTTCACATGTATTAACGCCGAGGAAACGTCACGGAGGGTACTGTTCAAGTGACTGTCACGGATAGGCAAGGAGGGGACTGGTCACGGAGGTGAATGGTGTCACGTTTGGGGGGGGGGACTGTCACAGGGGATGACGGGGGGGCACAGGGTTGTGGGAAGGACTTTGTGGTACGTTGGGAGGGACTGGGCACGGTTGAGGACTGTCATGGAGGAACGGGTCACGGGGTGGAGGGATTGTGCACATGGGGAGAGACGGAGGGCACGGGGTCGGGAGTGACTTGCACAAGGGAAGGGACTGGCCACAGGTTTGGAGTGACCGTCCACAGGGTTGGAGTGACGGCACAGGTTGGGAGTGAACGGGCACGGTGGGAGGACGGGTTCAGGTGTTGAGGGGACGAAGGCATGGTGGGGTGGAGACTGGGGCACGGTTGGGAGGGATGGGGGGCACATGGTGTGGGAGGACCTGTCAACGGTGGAGGAGATCACATGGGGGAGGATACTGGGCACGGTGTGGCGTTGACGGGTCACGGGGGAGGACGGTTCACGGTGGGGAAGTGACGGGGCACAGGTGGGGAGTGACTGGTCACGGGGAGGGACCGGGGCACAGGGTTGGGAGTGACGCACATGTTTGGGAGTGACGGTGTCACGGGGGAGTGACTGCACAAGGGTGGAGTTGACTGGGGAACGGTGGAGGGCGTCACGGGGGGAGGGATGGGGCCACATGGGGGGAGTGGACGGGTGTCCACGGGTTGGGCGTGATGGCCACAGTGGGGGAGGACGGTGGCACGGGTTGGGATGACTGTGAGCACGGGGGGGGAGGGAGTGGCACAGGGTGGGAGGACGGGTTCACGGTGGGGAGACGGCCACAGCGGGGGTGGACGGGGCAGGGGGAGAACGTGGCATAGGGTGGGGTTGACGGGGGCAGTTGGGGAGGACTGTCACATGGGTGGGAGTGACGTCAAAGTGTGGGAGGACGGGGCACGTTGTGTGATGACTGTCACGGTGGGGGAGGGACGGGCACGCGGTTGGGAGGACTGTGCAGGTGGGAGGAACGGTGCACGCGGTGGGGAATGGACTGTGGTCAGGGTCGGGGAGTGACGGTCACGGTAAAACTGGCACGTGGGTGAGGAGTGGCTAACCCCTGAATCCCAACGCCCGCCTCGCCGCGACAAGCCGACGTAACCGGTGCCGAACACGACCGCAGGGCCACGCCCACGGGCAAGTCCAAGGCATGATGTCACGGTCGGGCAATCCCTGCCCGAAGAACACAGCGCGACAGGCAAACACAAACAGTGGCAGCGAGTTCACATAGCACCGCGGACAGCCCACAGATTATCCCACAGAGCATACAGACGGTAAAGGAGAGAGAGCTGACGAACCGTAACCGAGATGTACAACTACATAAATATCAACTAAAGCCGAAAAGAACAGAAACGAATGCTCGTGAAAACAGGGGAAAAAGGGAAACAAGCCCAAAGTAGCTGGACCAAGCCAAGATACGATGTCGGCGGGGTTGAACGGGACCACTTGAAGGGAGAACGGCGCCACGACTCTTCTCCGGCGAATCACGGGTGTGGAAATGGTGGGGGAAAGGCACGCCTGAAGAAGGCCGGCATAAGCACACATAAAAAAGAATTATAGTTAACTCAATAAAAAGTGGGAGAAAGGTGGAAGACGGAGGAGCCCTACCCGTGGGCAGGGTGAAGCGGACCACCAGGGAGGGGACGCGGACCACGGGAACTGAGGGGTGATTCCATAGCTAAGGAATTGGACTGAAGATAGGAATTATGGTTTGAAAAAAAAATAAGTGTCACAGGTGGACAGTAAGTTAATAACTCGCGGGATTATAAACCCAGGGGGTCCGAGCACCCCTGCCCGCCACAAAAATTTGGGACACTTGTGGGAACTCGGTGGGTGAGTAAAAAGGCAGGGGGGAAAAAGTGCACGAAATAAGTACTTGGCGAGGACAGGTAAGGAATTAAGTTAATTAAAAAGGTCAAGAAACACGAAATCCGAAATCCACTAGGTTTCCGAGCAACCCCTCCAGCAAGGGTGTACGCGGGGGGAAGCGGAACCAATGTTAGCCCTCGCGGGTGTGCCAACTAAACTGCTCGGGATCAAAAGGACGTTTCATGTAAAGCTAACAGAGACCAGTATGCCACGAAAAATATAAGGAAAAGCGAGGCCACAAGGTCAGGTGTTAGAATTGGAAGTTAAAGACAAACGGATGGTAAGTTTACCATATAGACAATGAAGGAAATCTGTACCCTGTATGGAAAATGGTGTGAGAAAAAGATAAAAACTGCGAGAAGTAAAAGAGATCGAAAGAAAACGGGAGCGGACCGTGGGCTGAGAAAAGAGCGATTAATAAAGTGTGGTGGGGGGGTTGTGGTGGAGGGAATTGGATGGATAGAGGGGACCGAAGCACCCCGCCTAAAGACGCCCGGTTCACCTGCCGCGCGTACGCTAGAGAAAATGAGAGAGGGAGCCAACTGAGAGGGGTGAAAACTAAGTAAGGGAAAGGAAGCACGAAAGGATAAGGAAAATTGAAAAGACGAAGGTAAAGACAGAAAACAGTAAGAAGCCAAAGAAACCGTCCACATCAGAAAACGAGAGCCTTAACCGAGTGCCAGGTGAGCCTTATGGGCTAGCAAGCAATAGGAAATACCAACGAATAATATTAACATGAGGAGAGACACAACAGGAGGTAGGGAGAGACACAACACTAAGTGGGACGAAAGTCACGTGCAAAAACACAAAGGAAGGGAAAAGGGATAAAAATTAAACACACCCTCCCGGAAGTTTCTTGAGCAAAGGGTGGTGAAGAGGAAAAAAGATAAAGCAGAGACAAAAAGGCGGTGACGAGTACGATCATGTAAATTGGATTGAAGGACAAGATAACGGATAAATACACGGTAAAAACATAGAAGAAGAAAACCGGGCGTAAGGCGTACAACGACAAAGCGATTTATTCAAGAGACAGTTGAGGCTAAGGAAAGCAAGAGGAAGATAAAAAAAAACGCGCCTTTGCCGGAGAAGCTGGTGGATGCAGAGGGAAACCAGCGGGAAATTAGAAGATTTAAAGAATTGTGACGAAACGTTAAGTCTGGCGGGCCATGACTTGAAGAAACGGCCGGCTTGCTCGGCATGGCAGCGCTGGACGGAAAAGAATGGCCCAGTAGGTGCAGGGTCCTGGG